>CADDIJ020002134.1:0-116053 GCA_902809745.2 Tetradesmus lagerheimii | reverse complement strand
CGGTGATCATCCTGTGGGATCCGCCTGTGAACACAGGAGTGAAGCCAAGGCCATGGGAGGAGGAGTTGCCGGCGAAGCAGGAGCTGGAGACACTCACTGCACCCGAGGCCGAAGACTCGTGCACCGCCATGGAGCTAGGTGGTCTTTAGCCTGCTAGCCATGAGCTCATTCGTCTGAAGGCCAAGTGCCGCGGCGAGGTGCTTGATGTGCTAGTAGACTCAGGTGCGAGTGAGGACTACATCGATCCGAGGGTGGTGATGAAGTTCCGATTGCCTACTCTCAAGCTCCATCGACGTCAAGTGAGGGTCGCCAACGGTTCACTGCAAGATGCGGGGACGGTCGTGCCTGACCTACGTTTCCGTATTGGACAATTCAAGGACCGGAGGCCTTTTACCGTCACTCAGCTGGCACCATACGACATCATCCTTGGCAAGCCTTGGTTGACTGCTCACAAACCTGCCATCGACTGGGTGTCTAACACCATCACCATTGAAAAGAGGGACGTCACATACACCTTGCAGCAACCCTCTAACATCGAGAGGACAACTCCCGGTGTCAGTTTGTTGTCTGCACTTCAACTCAAGCGGGAGTTACGCAAGGGCGCAATTGCTCACCTTGCCATCCTCAAGGAGGTTGAGGAGGACCCAACTATCCGTGCGATAGATGACCTCTCTCTCCCTTCGGGGGATCCCAAGTGGATTGAACGGATGAAGGGGGTACTTCACAAGTACTCAGCCATCTTTGGCAAACTGCCAAAAGGTGTACCTCCATCCCGAGGTGTGGAACATGAGATTGAGCTGGAGCCTGGTGCCAAGCCCCCTTACCTACGTATTTATCACATGAGCCCTTTGAAGCTGGCGGAGGTCAAGCGACAACTAACGGACCTGATTGACATGGGGTTCATCCAACCTTCCAAGTCGCCGTATGGAGCACCCATTCTTTTTGTTCCTAAGAAGAATGGTAAGCTTCGTATGTGCATTGACTATCGGGCGCTGAACAAGATAACGGTGAAAAACCGCTATCCTTTGCCTCGCATTGACGAGCTGATGGATCAGCTTCATGGGGCGACGATGTTCAGCAAGCTTGATCTTCAGAGTGGCTATTGGCAGATCCGCATTGCTGAGCAGGATGTGCCAAAAACCGCGTTCCAGACGCGTTATGGTCACTTTGAGTGGAAGGTTATGCCTTTTGGGTTGACCAACGCACCCGCAACTTTTCAGCATTTGATGAATAAGATTTTGCAGCCATATCTTGATAAGTTCGTGGTGGTGTACTTGGATGACATCTTGATCTTTTCCAAGACACCTAAGGAGCATTTGGAGCACGTGGCTAAGGTGCTCGCGGTTTTGAGGGAGAATCAGCTTTATGTGGGGCTTGACAAATGTGCATTTGGGCTCAGCGAAATCGACTTCTTGGGACATGTCGTCAGTGCCGACGGCATTAAGCCAGATCCCAAGAAGGTGGCAGCGGTTACGGAGTGGCCGACACCTGGCACTGTGCGTGAAGTGCGAGGTTTTCTCGGTTTGACTGGTTACTACCGGCGCTTCATTCAGCACTATGCTCAAAAGGCGTACCCGTTGACGGAGCTCACCAAGGAGAGCATCAAGTGGCACTGGCGGGATGATGTAGAAGGTCGGGCCTTCGACGAGCTCAAGAAGGCATTGGTGTCCGCACCTGTACTGGTGACGCCTGATCCGAGCTTGCCTTATGAGGTCTACACCGACGCCTCCAAGTTTGCGCTTGGAGCGGTACTACTTCAAAATCAGGGCAAGGGCTTGCAACCCGTGGCTTATCTGTCACGGAAGCTCTCGCCAACAGAGCGCAACTACCCCACTGGAGATCGGGAGATGCTTGCAATCTACTACGCTCTACAGCAGTGGCGTTGCTATCTGGAAGGAGTTCCCTTCAAGGTCAACTCTGATCACCTGAATCATACTTGGTTCAACAAGAAGCATGATCTTTCTCGACGACAGGCCAAGTGGAGTCAGTGGATCGAGTCGTACTACAGTGGTACGGAGATTGCTTACAAGGAGGGAGCTAAGAATTTGTCAGATCCTCTGTCACGGCGCCCGGATCTCGCCTCAATTGAGCTTGCTACGGCATCTGTGCCTAGCAACTTGAAAGAGGAGATTCAGGCTGGATATGAGAAGGATCACTACTATGATGACGTGATGCCAGGTCTGTGGATGCATGATGGGTTGTGGTACTTCCAGGATCGCGTGGCTATCCCAGCAATTCCCGAGCTCAGGAAGCGCATTATTGCCGAGTGCCATGACTGTCCAAGTGCAGGACATCTTGGCCACACCAAGACCCTGCAACGTGTGGCCAGGAGATTTTGGTGGCCGCACATGAGCCGTTCTGTCTATTCTTATGTTGTGGCATGTCCTTCATGTCAGCGCAATAAGCCTGTGATGCAGCGACCTCTTGGTCTTCTGCAGCCTTTACCTGTGCCTACGGCAAAATGGGAGCAGATTACCATGGATTTGATCACAGATCTGCCTGTTACCAAGGAGGGGCATGATGCGGTGGTGACCTTTGTGGATCGCCTGACCAAGATGGTCCACTTTGCACCCACCACTAAGACTGCAGGAGCGGAGGCGATCGCCAACGTATTTGTGCGTACATGGTATAAGCACCATGGTTTGCCTCGTGTCATTATCTCTGACAGGGATCGGCGGTTTCTGAGCCACTTTTGGCAGGCATTGTTCAAAGCTCTTGGCACTGAGCTGCGGTTTTCTACAGCTTTTCACCCGCAGACTGATGGCCAGAGTGAGCGTGCGAACCGCACCTTGGAAGAGGTGTTACGCCACTTTGTTTCACCTCGCCAGGATGATTGGGACGATTACCTAGATTTGGCGGAGTTTGCTATCAATGATTGAGTCAGTCCTTCTACGGGCTACACGCCTTTCTATTTGGCGTATGGTCAGAATGTGTCCTCACCTATTGATTTGGCAGATGTGATCGTGCCAGCAGCGCAGATGCGTGCTCAGGAAATGACGGACGCAATTGAGCATGCCAAGGCCAAGCTTCGGGAGTCCCATGAGCGCCAAGCGCGCGCAGCCAACAAGGAGCGACAACACTACCTGTTCCAAGTCGGAGACAAGGTGAAGCTGTCCACAATCAACCTCAATTTACCATCCACGATGAGCAAGAAGCTCGCAGCTCGCTTCATTGGCCCCTTCACGGTGGAGAAGGTCATCAATCCGGTGGCCTACAAGCTGAAGCTTCCTGCTTCTCTCAAGATTCACCCTGTATTCCACATCAGCTTACTCCGGCCATGGAAGGAAGATGCGCAGTGGCGCCGTAGCTTAATTGGTTAGAGCACCGGTCTTCGGACTGGGAGGTGCGGGTTCAAATCCCGCCGGTGTCGCCCCCTCGCGGTTAGGAACCAGTGGCGGTAGGTCTAGGCCTACTGTGCTAGCCGATGAAATGGGGGGCAAGTGCTAAAAACTGGTACGGGCTATGCTCGGTAGGAAGGCGCGTATGGGGTAGAAGGTAGTTAACGTGATCCACCGAGGTGCACACACGCTTGACTCCCACGGGCGCCCCTAAAGGTAAGGCAAAAGGTCGGGCCATAAGCCACCATTCCATTGAGCAATGGTTGGTAGGGCCCAGATGACCTGGCTATCCTAGCGGAAATTCCGGGCGTGCCGGGGGTTACTCTTCGAGAGTAACGGCCCTGGATCGCTGATAGTCGCTTCGGCTGCCTTGGCCCATAAACTTACGCACAGAGCTCACCAAAGCACTGTTGCGTAGCTCCTATTCCTATCCCTATTCCTATAAGATGCGCAGTTCCCTGACCACAAAGGACACTCTGCACCCGTGCTCGTGTACCCTGATGACGACCAGTGGCTGGTAGACAAGCTCCTTGACAAGCGGCGTGAGCGAGTCGGCCGGCGCTGGATTATCAAGTACTTGGTCCGTTGGCTCAATTGTGGCCCAGAGGATGATTCATGGGAGCCAGCAAGCAACATTGAGCAGAGCTTGATAGATGAGTATGAAGCCTCTCATCATGCGACCCCAGAGCAGGAGGTGGCTACCCGCAGCACACGCAGGCAGGTGCGTCGACGTGGCTGATGGGTAAGCAACGAGGACGTTGCTCCTTGGGGAGGGGGCATGATGTAAGGTTGAAGGAACCGGAAGTTTCTAGAAGGTTCTAGAAGGTTCTGGATGTTTCCAGAAGGTTCCAGATGTTCCAGAAGTTCTAGAAGTCTCCGGAAGGATGTAGATGTTTCCGGAAGTAGTATGTTCTAGGATTGTCTAGAAGCTTCCTTGGTCCAGAATGTTCCAATTGTAGGCAGTTGAGGAGGCGTTGTAGGTTTTCGCCAAGGCTATAAATAGAGGGGGCCTCTCCTCACTCAACAAGAAGTATTCACTCAAGAAGTCTTTCCATCAGACCTCTCAAGTCCTCGTAGCCTCGTCTATTGTGTGAAGCCTTCCTTTGGTAACTAACTGAGCCTTCTATACAACTACGGCCTACGTCGAATCGCTATAGAAGACCTTAGTTGCCAAAGGACCCGCCGACAAGGCGTGACACTGACAGACATGCATGCGTCAGTGGCACGTATTTACACTCCCTGTAATGAAAGACCCACACACAACTACTTGCCCAGCTAGTGGTGGCCCGCAGCTGCAGCTTCCTCGTCGGCAGCGCTGCTCACGCCATCGCTGCCTGCACCCAGCGCCTGCACAGACTGCATGCGTGCCCACAAAGCTGTGGCATGCAGCCGGGACTCAAATGTGGGGGACAGCCAGCCAAAGTGGCTTTCGTCAATCACAAGCCCGCCTGCATCCCAACCCATGACCCCGGCGTGCCGGAGAGCCCAAAAGGCGTGGTAGGTGAAGCACCTCCTTGCAGGCCGCCGGCCCCCCAGGAAAACAAGGGGCTGCTTGTGCAGTTGACCAAATGTCAGCTCAGTTGCCTGCACGTCGCCCAGCCCCAGCCGCTGCTGCTTCCTCGAGGAGGGGTGGGTCCACTGCTCATGGTCCTGCTTGAATCTGCCAGCAAACTCCTGGTACACAGGCTGGGTCATCAACGCTGGGTCCAGGATGTGGATCTGAAGGAGTGCAAAACCCATTGCAACATAGGCAAGGTTTGCAAACCAGCTAAGCCTCAGCCACAACTGCATGCAACACCTGAGGTGAGGTGACTGTAGCCATCATACAGTGCTCAACATGTCACCTCAGACAGGCCAGACACAGGTGGGAGTCACGAGTCGGGTGAACAACTTCAAAACCCCGCCCATGACTCATGACGTGCATCAGCCCAGTAGGTAGGAAGCAGGTGATGCTGATTGCCAACACACCCTTGTCTTCGCGACACACATAAACACACACCCACACAGTCGCAATGGTGGTTGCTGTTACTTACCTCAAAGCTCACATCCTCTGTTACAGAATCCCTGCTGGGTACTGCACACATGCGGTAGCTGTCAAATGCACGCTCCACGCCAGCCATCATGGGCACCACGTTTGGCAGCACATCTGGCGAGGGTCCCAGATCCATGGCAGCCTGGCATAGTGACAGTGTAACGTTGATTGATTGATTGACATCAGTGATCAGAAAAGGCAGGTGCCAGGTGCGTGAGACCCAAGAGCATTGTGGCTTATGGGCATATGTAGTACTAGGAATAATACTAGCAAGGGTTTTAAAAGAGGCCCACTACATACATACTTGAATCAACACAAGGAGGAACTCACCCAATCAATAGCAGGAGTTGCCCGGCCCATGATGTGAGCAGCACGTACATATGAGCAGCCCGCTCTGGCCAGCGAGGGCCACCACAGGCCAGTGACAACACACCAGCTTTCCTGCCCACTGTCACTATTGGCGCTGTAGGCCGCAAAGACCTGATGTCGCAGCCGCTGATTTGCGCTGCTGGCCTGAGACTGTGTAGGCAGGTGCTGATTGTCATAGACTGCCACCACCAGCTGCTGGATGGGACGCAGAAGCCTGGCAATGTGGTCAATCAAGCCTGCTGCAGCACACAGCAATGACCAAACCCAATGCAAGTGAGGCACACCACTTCTCTGGATTGCGCATTGTCCGGTACAATCTTGTGCGCTGGGTTGCAACCATGCACACAAAATTGTGTGTAAGGCACATGTAAGTCTGTATCAATATGAGGTATGAAGAGCAGTGCACACTGCAAAGCTGCTCAGCACATGCACCAGGACTGCTGCATGGATGTTGATGACCAATTTGTCAGTCAGAACAAGGTTTGAAAAAGGCTGCCTACAAGTGCGAAAGTGTTCTTGCTATTGCAGCAAAGCCAGCTGCTGCAAAGTGTTTACTTCGTTTTGCAAAGTGCAAACTGCCTTGCTGATGCTAATTACTAGCAGATGATGATGATACTCGCTGCCAACATGTGGTGCGCCTGACAACAAGGACTGCTGCTGCATGGGGCTTCACGGATTTACACGCAACACAAGGCAATGCTGGTTCGGCAGGCTTGCCACAAGCACCATCGCAAGCACATGCATGACTCACCTGCTGCTGCTGTGCGGACGAGAGAAGAAGCCAGGTGGTAGCCATGAACAGCACATGCAAGGACATGTGGGCAGGAGATGTTCAGCAAATGGTCAAACAAACAAGCTTACAGCATGACAACACAGTGGCTAGCAGCGCACAGGAGCATGCAGGAGGGTGTTGCAGGGTCGCCTGGTATTGTGGAAGTGTTCGAGCATGCTTCATAACACTGCTCCTTCAGCATGCTGTCAATACGCCCTAGCAAAGCGCTGCTTGGTGGGCACGCGCAGCATGTGATAACCCAGCTTGCATATTCAAAAGATTCACAGACTAATCCATGCTGAGGTTGCAATTCAGACTGCAGCAGCCCTTTCCATGAGACCAGCAAGTAGTCTTGCAGAAGAGTTTGCAGCAACTGCTGACATGTGCCATAGGCGGCTACTGCATGCTAACATTTCACCCATGCCTGCAACTCTAACGCTCACCTGGTGCTGTTGTGGTAAAGCATGGGCCACCAAGGAATGGCAAATGATGGCGCATGCAAGGGAGCAGGGCAAGGCAGCATGTGCAGCACGGGTCAAGTATCAGTGGCAAATGCAATCAGCATATGCATGCAGCATTCAGCAATGCAGGATGGTAATGTGGCACTCTGGTATTGTCTATTGGCAGCGAAGAGTGCACACAAAGATCAACCTGTGCTGAGTGTGTGAAGTGCATGTTGCATTTGGGAGGCCAGAGTTTTGTGGCGGGTATTTTATGTTGCAGCAACAAAGCCGGCTGCAGCCAAGCATTCATGTGGGATGCAAACAATGGTATGGTATTCTGGGCAACAGGAGCTGGCGCGCATGTCATTCTGCCTTTATGTGCAGAAATACAGTGCATGCCTCACCTACTGCTCCTGCGCCTGTTCAAGGAAGGTCAGCAGAGCAGGTCAGCAGAGCAGTTGGGCATAGTGTGCAGGTTGGGGGGGGGGGGAATAAAGGCAGAAAGGCATATGCATTGTCAGTCAAGAAACTGACACATGGGTTGGGCATGCAAACTTGGCAGGCGCGCACATGGCATACTGCAGCATGCATCATCAGCAAGGACACAAGCAGGCGATGTGTGCATTCAGTGGGTTGCATGCATGCAACAAAGCAGCACCATAGATCAACAAACATGGCTATACTGGGTTGCGATGCCTTGGACACATGGTTCCACACAACTTCAACAAAAGCGCCTGACACAAGTTCCTAGTAGAGCACCAGCATGCTGCACAGTGGCAGCAGAGCATACAACATGCTGGTTTCAAGCTGGAGTTGAGACTAAAAAGAGAACTGTTATTGCTATGGTGCGTGCCAAGCTGTAGAATTTTCACAAACGTTCCTGACACACTGGCTGCCAGACACAGAATGTTGCATTCACCCTGTGTGCATACAACAGCCATGCAAAGCGCACCATTGTATGCGTGGAGCAGCACATCCACCAACGCTGCTGGCAGGCCTGCTTTGCTCAAGCCCTCCCTGGAGGCACTAGGCAACACAGCCGCACTGTACGCTTCATCTACCATCCCCTGCAGGTGCTGTGGCTGGAACAGCTTGAACTGCTCCTCGCTCAACTTATTCTTGAGCTCCAGACGCAGCTGCTCCATTGGGTCTGCCATGCCTGACCGCTGAACGCTAACAGAGAACGACGATTTCGTGAGCCTGTCAATATGCAGTAAGTTGGTGCGACGCGGTAGAATTAGTACAGGCTGGTGCACCTGCAGGGCATGAAGCAGCAAGCAATCCATTTCCTATCCAGCACGGTGGAACTTTCCATACGGCAGCGCTGCATTCATGTGTTAAAGAAGACAGCGCATGTTTAGCTGTACATGCTGCATCCCAACACAGAGCACGCGACGCACCTCGATGCTGTAGCGTGTATGCTGTTTTGGCTAATGCTTCAGCCGTGGACGGACAGTAAAAAGTTGTACTGAAGCAGCAGAACGCGGGGTGCTCCAGGGGGCAGCCGCATGAAAGCTCGGTTAGCAGTCTATTGTACTGGTATTCTGGAAAGTTTTGACTGCTGCCACCAACTTTGGGCTATTCACCATGAAAACTGCTGTAAGAAGCATCCATTTACACAAGCACAGCCACACACCATGAACATGTGTGAGTGCTGCCCTCAACCCTGGAGTTGCAGCCATTGCAAGCATGCAGGGAGCAAGCCATCACCAGAACCTGCCTCCAGGTGGACTTATAAAAAAACTGCTCATTTTTACTGCTTTCAAGTGGGTGCAGCAGAACCCAGAAAGCACACACATTGGCCCAGCATCAGCTGCAGCCAGCCCCCAACATCACTGGCCAACACATTGAGGCACACCCCTGAGGCTGTGCAGGCCAGACCTGACCACTTCAGCACACAGGATCAGCTTCACAAGGCAGTGCTCTGATGCAGACAGCAGATGTTGACCAGCAGGCACCAGGAATGCATGCCAGAGCATGCACACAACATAATACAGCCCTGGCAGCCCAGCAGCAGCCCTGAAAAACAAGAACAGGGCCCAAAGAAGTGAAT
The DNA here is from genome assembly GCA_902809745.2 of Tetradesmus lagerheimii. Classification (NCBI taxonomy): domain Eukaryota; kingdom Viridiplantae; phylum Chlorophyta; class Chlorophyceae; order Sphaeropleales; family Scenedesmaceae; genus Tetradesmus; species Tetradesmus lagerheimii. The sequence continues at coordinate 107,046 of CADDIJ020002134.1, read as the reverse complement.
TTTTTTGCATCATGCGTCGTGCGGCTAAGGCTAAGGCTATTCGCGCGCGCGATATGTATCAGCGTTTGACCAGACCGCGAGTTGAACCAGCAACCTCATGGATACCACGGTTGCACGCTACCACTCACCACATGCTCAGATGCTGCTCTGTACATGTATCCTTGATATGTACAGCATTTATTAACGGTCACTCTCTACTACTACACCCCTGTAACAGACCTCTCTCTCTCACACCTATGCCTCTCACACAGGGGCTGTTTTTCTGGGGTTCAGCCTCCTTTTGAGTGACAGTCTGAGCTGAGCTGTTCGCAGCATCCTTTTTCTAGCTGGTGTCCGTTGCGGCGTAGCCGCTTGAACACACCCTGTAACCCCTCTTCTTCAAATACACCTATGGAGAGACTTTCTGGGGTGAGTCTCCTTGAGTGACAGCCTGTTTTGCTGAGTCATCTGCGACGTTCCAGATTTTCGGGTGTTCGTTGCAACGTAGTTGCCTGTGCACACCGTGTAACCCCTCTTCTTACACCTATGGTAAGCAGCACCATTGTGCATCCCGCTTGCTGTTTGGACCATGCCTGCCTTCCCCTGTGCGTTTTGTGCCCTGTGCTTTGAGCACCCTGCTGCTTTTCGGGCTGCACTTCGCACATGCTGCACTGCATGTACTTGTTGGTTTATGGGGAGGTAGGGGCTGCAAGATGCCTCTGGAGTTTTACTTTGGCTGCATCTTGTGGCTTGCTATCGGGTTCTCATGATATGTGAGCTGAAAGAGGGGCAAGTGACTCGCTCTAGGGCGATAGCTTGCCCACCCCTGTAACAGACCTCTCTCTCTCTCTCACACCTGTCCCTTGGCCCCTCTGTTGTACCTGTTTGTGGGGCAAGCTTTGTTATGTTTTTTGAAGCAGCGAGGCATTGGTATTGTTGCAGCTAGCCAGCAGCTTGCGGCAGCGCAGTATGCTGATGATGCTGAGGTGTTTCTGCTCTCGCTAGCTGATGACCCCACATTCATGTCATGCATGACAGATTTTGCTAAGGCCTCCGGCCAATGCCTCAACCCTACCAAAACGCGTTTATTGCATATCGCGCAACAGCAAGCTCAGGCTGCTGCGCCAGGTGGGGCTGCGCTTGCGGTGGGCACTATGCAAATTGTGGCTAAGGCAAAGTCATTGGGCGTGTTCTTTGATCAATGTGGCAAGAGCAGCGTTGACTGGGATGGCAGATTGACGAGTGTGCGGCACCGCATGCAGAACATCAGCCGCATCTCAAAACTGTCAGCTTTTTGAAGAGCCTTTGCCGCTAATGCTTATGCTTTATCAACCCTGTTGTATGCAGCTCAGTTTGCTGGTCACGTGCCTGCTGATGTGGCAGCAAAACTCACTAAATGGGCAGCAGCGCTTGTGGATGCTGGTTTGGGGCCTGACGACGATTTGCGAAGGGCTCCTGATGTTCCAGTGGATTGTTTGTCAGCGCATCCGAAGTGTGGAGGATTTGGCCTGCTGCCAATCCAGCACCACCTGCTGTCGCGGTGGGCATGTGAAGCGTTGCCTTTCTTGCAAGGTGGCACTGCACCTTGGGTAGCCGTGGCTCGCGAGTTATGGCCACGGTGGGCAGCAGCTACTGAGCCTTTCACGCGTGCTGCTAGCACCAGCCCTTGGGGTCTGATGCTGTGTAGACGTCATATTTTGTTTCCTTCTGCTCCTGCGGATTCATGCCTGCCTTCAGCGTTGCGTGCGCTGGCACTGGGGCTGCGGGCCCTGCCCCCCCTCCGCCATGTTGGCGCCAACGCATTGGATGTGGATGATCTGTGTTGGCACGCACCGCTGTGGGCAAATCCTATTTTCACTGTGCCACAAGATTGGCAGTGGTTTGATCAACAGCGGAGGGTTGTTGTTGGTCTTGAGAGTGTGGCTGCTTGTGGTCTGTTACAGCTGCCAAAGCTGCAGTCTCTTGGTCAGGCAGTGCTGCTCTCGTCAGAGCTGGCACGAGTGTGTACCTTGCCTGGGCTGTTAGCTCAGCGGACAGCGTACGAGCGTGATATTTGGGGCCCCTGGCTTAACAGCAGGGCACAATATGCTGATAGGCAGCTGGCTGTTCAGCATGTGCAAGCGCTGTTGCAGCTGGTTCCTCAACTGTGGGTGGCTGCTGCGCGTGTTCACCTAATATCAGCTCGTGCTGCTGGTATGAGCATTGCGCAACTCTCTTCTATTACCCCTGATGACCTTTTATTGGCGCGTGAATCGTTGTGTGCTGATTTGGGCTGGCAGCGACCAGGCGGCGATGCCAATGCCGTTATTCGGTTGGCTGACCTGACTGTTGCCTTAGCTACGAAGCTACAACGTTTGCGTGCACTTGATGCTATTGCTCCCCGTCATGCGGCTTATTTGGATAGTGTTAGGACTCTGGATAGCCTCCCAGCGGGCACCCAGCTGCCAGCTGTGCGGTTGGTGCTGTCTCGTTGGTGGGGTGTTAGGGTGGCTAACACATACAAAGAGGCTGCGTGGCGCCTGGCCTTGAATGCCTTCCCTACAGCGCAGCGGATGCAGCTGGCTACGGGTTGTGCAGCTTGTTCAGTGGTTGGGCCGGGTGTGGAGCATCATTTCTGGACATGTCCTGTTGCGGTCGCGGTACGCACAGAGGTGGAAAGTCAGCTGCATGCATTCAACTTGTTGGCGGCAGGTGCAAGCCTGCCGTGCAGCGCCTTGTGGTTGGCATGTGCCCCTCACCGTGACATGCATCGGCTAGTGTGGGATATGGTCTGTTTGGCAGTTATACATGCGTTTGAGCATGGCCGCAAGGTGGCTTGGGCGGTGTCTCATCAGTTGACTATCCCCGTGCTGGTAGAACAAGTAGCAGTGCGAGCGGCTGTTGGGTGTTTCTGGGATGCACTTGCTGACTTTGCTGCTACGGCCCGGGTACCTCGTCGGCATAGGATTCAACTGCTCACGTGTCAGCCGTTCATTGCTTGGCACACAGTGTTGTGCGGCAATGGCTTACGTGTGGTTCGCAGATGACAGCCTGTGTATGCATGTATTTGCTTGCTTTTATTCATGCTCAACAACCATCTCCGCCAGAGGCGGCCAGTCCTTTTTTTGGGTGGATGTTGTGGGTCACTGCATAACTGCTGGAATGCAGAGATGTCACACCCTCAGCAGCTGGTCGGCCCTCTGCTTGCATATTCCATCAGCTGCCTTGAGTCCGACCTGCTTTTCTTGAGCTAGTGTTAGACGCCCGAGCTCAGCCCGCCGCCTGTACTGCAAAATGTATAGATTGCTGTCACTGACACTGCTTAGACTACTGCTTTCATGATCAGATACCCTCTGATACACCAACATTGCGTGTGATGAGAAAGACGGTTGTGCTTGCACACCAAATGTCATGCCTCTCACACAGGGGCTGTTTTTCTGGGGTTCAGCCTCCTTTTGAGTGACAGTCTGAGCTGAGCTGTTCGCAGCATCCTTTTTCTAGCTGGTGTCCGTTGCGGCGTAGCCGCTTGAACACACCCTGTAACCCCTCTTCTTCTTTACACCTGACGTTGACACTGTTTTTTCCGTCATGCCAGTCGTTCTCTGCGCAGAGTTCATGTTATTGGGTGGGGGAAGCTGCTTTTTGCCTCTTTGAGGCTTTTTGTGGTTTACTCTCGTGTACCGCGCTCTGCGGTCCTAAAAGTGTCTGCGGGCACACCTGGTAACTTACTTCAATCAATCTCAATGATAGTGCTGATCATCATGTTGTTCAATGTCCCCAACTCTCGATGCAGGAGCACCCATGTGTTCTGTACCTGCATGTTGCTGACTTGTCTACATGCCTTGCATATTCTGACACCTGACGTTGACACTGTTTTTTCCGTCATGCCAGTCGTTCTCTGCGCAGAGTTCATGTTATTGGGTGGGGGAAGCTGCTTTTTGCCTCTTTGAGGCTTTTTGTGGTTTACTCTCGTGTACCGCGCTCTGCGGTCCTAAAAGTGTCTGCGGGCACACCTGGTAACTTACTTCAATCAAATTTAGTGGCGCAACACACTTATCGTTTTCACGACTTATGCAAGTGCGCAGTGCTGCAAGTTTGGAGCAACAGATCTTGCTTGCCAACAGGTCAGCAGTGGCTTGCTGCACTATTTGTTGTAGCTGGTACTACTAGATTTGAGAATTGCTGGCCTGCATGTTAGCCCATGCACTCGTGGGTGCCTGGCAGCAGCATGAAATTGGTGTTGGTGCATGCAATTCATGCTTGCATTTCGGCTAAGTCCAAAATGGTCAACTGGTGGTTGACTCTCAATGACACAGCAGCCAGGAACTGTTTGCCCTTCAAAACCCGAGATATGTAAGTTTGGGTTGTGTAAATCATTGCAACGTGATTTACTGAGTGACATGCCCTGCAGTCAGACTGTCATTGTCAATCATGTGCAGTAGATGACAGCAGTGGTTTCAGAGTGCTGCTTTGCTTGGCCCCATGTCATGCCTGCTGCTGGTTACAGGAGGCTTAGGATGCATTATATCAAATATAGATACACCAAATATAATGATTTCATAGGCAGCTGTGACGGAAACTCACCTAAAAGTGGCCTGGTGCACTTGAAAGTACAAGGTAGCCAGCAGCAGTTGTCACCGGTGTGCTTGCAGGACTTACACAAACTGTACTGCCTCCGTGCCACGCACATTTGAGGAGCCGGATTTTGAAACATATATTTATATGTTTAAACAACATTACTTCATACCGAAGCGGCCTAGCAACGCGCGGGCAGGTACTGCCTGTCCGTGCCACGTGGAAGTGACAATAACACATTACACTGTAGCACGCAGTGCATAAGCGCGCCCGTGCGTGGTCGCAAAACAAAGTTTTAAATAGGCTCGAAACCCAAACCATGGCATTGTTGGGAGTGCGCTGAGTCCCAGTGATGCTGGCCTCACCACCGCTGCTGCTGCTGCTCCTGCCCCTGTCCCTGCTGCTGCTTTCTCCGCAGCTGCTGCTGCTTTACAGCCCGCTGCTGCTGCTGCTGCCTTCACTGCCGCTGCTGCTTGCAGCACTGCAGGAGGCACTGCCAGCCCCCCGCTGCTGCTTGACAACCGCTGCAGAGGCTGCATGTGCCTGCCCAGAAGCCCTGCAATAGGAAATACCCTTGCAGAAACTCTGTTGTGTGCAGCAGACACATCTTGAGAATCTGCTGCAGAGGTGAGGCTGCTGCTGAAGGCTGCAGAGAGACACAAAGAGCAGAGGGTACGTTCAGCACATCTGCAGCCACACGAGGCATGCATAACAGTCAAACGTGTGTTGAACATGTTTAGATCACCTTGAACACCGGGCAGCTTCTGCACAGCAGGCAGCATCGTGTGCTGCTAACTGCTTGGCTTCTGCTGCTGCTTGCTGCTTGTGGTTTCCTAGCTGCTGCTGCCGGTTAACTAGGGTTACTGAATGCACTTCATTAGCGTACTTCAGAGCTCCGCAGTTGCATCGCTACCTTTCACACGACAACACAGGATGCGTTTGATGTCTTCAGTCTGTGGCCGTTGCAGTTCGATCGCCTGTTCAAAAGTCATTGTAATACTTCTAGATTTTGCTTTAACGTGTTCCAGATGCAAAAGGTAAGTCCAAACTGTACCACCATCTTGAGCCCTAGCAGTTGTACATGTAGGCAGCATTGTACAGTGTACTCCGTTGTGTAACACACAGCCAACTTGGTGGCACTACTGTCCAGCATGCAGATGCATCATATATGTTTCAGAGTTAAAATCCACACTAATTACAGCATAATATTAATAGTAAAAACATCAGAAATATATGTATCTTTCAGGGGCCATAGGCCAGCAGGATGCATCAGTGATGCAGCAGCAGCAGCAGCAGCAACCCAGTGCCAACGTACAGGAACGTACTAGGGGTACGCACAGAACCCCCCAACCAGCGTACAACGAACAACATACAGCGAGCAACATACGGGACGTACAGCGTACTGAGCATCCCTGTGCCAGTTTACCTGGAGACCAGGATGCGCCTAAATCCGTTCACTGGAGAGGCTCTCCATAACCTCTCAGACTTCTACTCAGTATGCACTCAGTATGCAGGGGCCCTGCAGTACAGCCGGTTCTGCGGAAGCTGTTTATATCCGTCATCGTCATATCGATCTCGTGATGGCTGCAAGAAAGGACGACCAAGAATCACCTCTTCAGAGTTACATGCTGCACATGATTAGAATCTCAAGCAGTATGATGCATTCGACTCTACAGACCACAAATGATGCCTCTTGCAAGGGAGGCCCTAACCAGGAAAGAATACAAGCCACAGCTGATGGGGCACACAGAGGGTGCCCCACACAAAATACATGCGTCACAAAAATCAAACGAGATGTCCAGAACACATATGGGCTGCAAGACCACTGAGTGCTAAAACCAAACAATGTACAGTGCGGGCCAGCGCTGATCCCAAACAGACCGTTGCCCTGACCGCCTGCAGCTGCCGAAAATACCAAAGTGAGCTCGTGGAAAATAGGCCCGGGCCAGTACACCCACGCTCACCCGTCTAACGGCTGCGTGTACCAATGAGTACATCCATCCTGCGGGAAGCAAACGGCAAGCAAACTAAACATCACATAACGGCAACGCGGGCGCCGACCATGTCACGCAGCCGCCCGCCCTCCAAGAGGAGGAAGCTCCCAGACAGAAACAGACACAGCACACACACACGCACACCGACACGTCCCTGGCATACACATGCCAACTCACCCCGCTTGCGAGAGGATATGGGTCCCACAACGGCTGATGTCACACACAATAACAAGCTACTATCACAAGAAAATGGGTGCTGCTTTACAACTGGCCATTTCAGACGCGGGCATGGAACATTCGTCCCAGCGCCGCCACAGCCGTGTGCAATGTTGGCACTTTACAGTCGCTGCAGCCCATGATGAGAACACAGACACACCCGACAACGTGCAAGGGATATCAATACAATGACCGTGTGATTGTACATTGCCATGATAAGATGCAGGCTCATCATCACCAACCCCAACCAAGCCTGTATGTTAGCATGTTGCAGAGGAGCAGACATACACAAGCCCACAGACTAGACCACTCGAGTCAAATTTGACCTCGCTCACACTCTCAGATGCAAGGCCTAACACAGGAAGCAAAAACCAGGCGGCAGACACAACCGCCATGACCTGCAAGCCTGTTGGTACAGAGGATGCATAATTGTATAGTTGTGTGGAGAGTGCCCATTGCTCGACAGGTGTCAGGAGCAGGCAAAAAAGTGGCAAAGTAATACGCACCAGATCCACAACCACATGCTGGTTTCATTGATGCACACGAGGTACAGCTAGTAAACGAAACGGCGCACGCAGCCGCTGGCATGTGTGAAAACCACATGGTGCAGATCCCCAAGGCAGCCGCCTTGCTGTCCAAAAGCACACACAGCACCCCAAATGCACACGCGCGGACCACATATGCGTGGTGCATGTGGCGGCATGTGCCGTTCCACTGCACACACGTGTAGCACGCGAGCGGGGCGCTGAGCAAGACTGCCTCTCCCCACGCTGCTCTGCGCCGGCTGTCACAATTCAGTTCTGCTAGGGTTAAGGTGTTCATACTGTATAAGCAACGAGGGCCTGCGCACACACGTCACACGCCCCTCCAGCTGCTGCTGCTGCTGCTGACAGAGCCATGCTGCTGCCGCTGCTGTTGACTGCTGCCACATGCGGCCACACTGCCGCTGCAGCCGCAGCTGACGAAGAGCCACAATGCTAGCCTCTGCAGCAGCCAGAACGCCGCCCCGCAGTAATGGCAGGGGGCGCCTGCAGCTGCTGCTCACGCAAGCCATGCGCTGCACGCGGCAGCGCTTAGCCCAGGAAGTACTCAGTGTGGCAGGTGAATGGCGCGCACTCATTTACTGCTGTGCCATCACTACCTGCGTCTGAGCAGTCTGCTGGGTCTGGCAGGCTGGTCTGCACACCCAGCACCAGCTTGCCTGCACCGCTGTCTTTCGCCCTGAGGAAGGATTCCCCTTCACTGTCCAGCTCCCTCAGTGCCTGCAGGTTGGTGCTTGATGCTGAGTATGCTGACAGCTTCCAGCTGCGGTCGTGCGACCATGGATTGGCTGCACCGCCCCAGCAGCCAGAGCGCACAGGAGGAGACACGCCCAGGCAGCACGGCGCATCGCTCGGTTTCTGCGAAGGGCAGCAGCAGCAGCAACAGGCGATGTCCGGTCACTGAGCTGCACCACGCCTGGACCATACGTGTTAGCTGGCGGATGAATGGAGCATGCGTGCACACAGTCCTCAAGGTGCTTCAGCAGGCCACAACGTGAAAACGCGCAGCAAGCACCATGCCGCTTCAGCGCTGTCTTTCCCCTCACCAGCATAATCTCCAGCAATTCCACTTCACTAGAGCTGCCAAAGCTGCCGGTGTGGCCATGCTGAGCGCTGGTCAGCCCGACGCTGCTCTGCACTCCGCTGAGCTGCGAACATGCTGAACTGCGAGCTGAGTTCCGTGGAACCACACGCTGCGGCCTTGGATAAGCCACGCCCTGTAGGCAGGGAGCAGCAGAGCAAGGCGCAAGGTCAGGGTGGGTGCCGAGCGACAGGACTTGCCACGCGGCCTGCACTGCACACTGCTGCACGACAATTCTGCATGTGGACCTCACCTGGTCCAAGACGCAGGGCAACTGCAGGAGTACAGGCTCATGCTGAGTTCTCGTTGCCATGGCTCTGCCCCTAAGGCTTTCAGCAAGCCATGATGGTGTTTTTTGTCAAAAAGGTTACGTCAAACATTCAAACTAGGACCCACTGGAGCGGCTCGGTGGAGTCACTGTGGCTAGAATGCAGGCGCCAACCAATGATAGGCAAGGGTAAACCCGAACCTTCCATTTAAAAAGGCGGAAATGAGCGATCAAAGCAATCCTAAATCGTCTGAAAGGTTGAAACAGCAACGTTGTGCAGGCAGCGGAGCACGGATGGCAGTGCCTGCCGCACAAACGTGTTGTTGACTCTGACGAGTCGAATAGATCTTACTGCTGCATTGCAACTGTGGTCAACAACAACGCCTCTTGCATCTACCATAGTGCAATGCATGGGGCTTCAGAGGTCTGGAGACGGTGCAGCACGCGACTGCACAAACGTTGGTCCTTGATGCTCAACACCACATCACCGCACAGAACACCGCAGAGAACGCCACATGCTTGACCATTCATCGTCTCTGTTGAGCTGTATGCACCACTCAGCCTTGTGTGAGTGGGCTGCATCAACCATCAGACTGCACTGGTACTGGAGCAATGCCACCTTCGGACCTTCCTTGCGCAGCATGCTGCGGAAGAAAGCCAGCAATGCTTGAACCTTCGCGCAGCTCTTGATCAAAGCAGGCACAGGCACTTGACAGGCGGGATATTCCGACATCTTCTCCCTTTTTAAGTGCCATATGCCCTCAGCCAACTGCCTTTTGTGTGAAAACTTGCAAGCGTAACATCGGGCTTAACTCGCCAGCATGACTGCGCAGCTTACAGCTGCGCATCCACATATACGCCCTACAGGCAGACAAAGCGAAGCACAGCAGGCAGCAGCAATGCCACCTTCGGACCTTCCTTGCGCAGCATGCTGCGGAAGAAAGCCAGCAATGCTTGAACCTTCGCGCAGCTCTTGATCAAAGCAGGCACAGGCACTTGACAGGCGGGATATTCCGACATCTTCTCCCTTTTTAAGTGCCATATGCCCTCAGCCAACTGCCTTTTGTGTGAAAACTTGCAAGCGTAACATCGGGCTTAACTCGCCAGCATGACTGCGCAGCTTACAGCTGCGCATCCACATATACGCCCTACAGGCAGACAAAGCGAAGCACAGCAGGCAGCAGCAATGCCACCTTCGGACCTTCCTTGCGCAGCATGCTGCGGAAGAAAGCCAGCAATGCTTGAACCTTCGCGCAGCTCTTGATCAAAGCAGGCACAGGCACTTGACAGGCGGGATATTCCGACATCTTCTCCCTTTTTAAGTGCCATATGCCCTCAGCCAACTGCCTTTTGTGTGAAAACTTGCAAGCGTAACATCGGGCTTAACTCGCCAGCATGACTGCGCAGCTTACAGCTGCGCATCCACATATACGCCCTACAGGCAGACAAAGCGAAGCACAGCAGGCAGCAGCAACGCATATTCCGACGACATCAGCAAAGGGGTGCCATTGCTCATGAGCATCATGCTGATCAGCATGATGGCAGCACCTGCATGCTGTGCATGCTAACAAAGTCATGTGTGTGAGGCACACAACAAACACAACTGGTCATCATCAACATCATCATCATCAAATTACCAGATCAAGCCATACCATCAACGCCACAACTGGTCAAACATTTACAGCAGTGGCTGTTGCAAACATACTGGAGGCTCCCTCCGCCTTCTGCTCCAGTGGGGCACTGGGTCAGTGGCAGTGATGCTGGGGCTTGTGGTGGCATGATGATACTGCGCTCAGCAGCGTGCTCAGCTGTCAGCAGTACCAGCTGTGGTGATGCAGAGGGCTGAAGGCGCTGCCAGTGCGCAGCCTGCAGCCAGACATCCTGTGCCTCGGGAGGTTGCCGTACGGTATGCAAGCAACAGAATAGGCTGCTCAACCATGGCACCCTTAAACACGTCATCAACACGCCGTGATAGTGTGGTGCCAGGCAAGCGGGACACAGCCACGGTGGGGCACTCCACGCAGCTCACCTGCCAGGTGCGCAGACCTGCCAACAGTGCGCATGTCATGCGGGCAAGGCAGCTCCGCATCTTGCGGGGTTGATGCAGCCTGCATTGCAGGCAGCAACATGCGGCAGGGCTGTGGAGTGCTGCTTGTCAACATTCAGGGTGCTGAGTACAGCAGCGTCAAGGTACAACTGCTCAGCCTTCAAGCCATCTGACACCCTGGTCTGTGCTCACACTGCAGCTGCACGCGGTCGATGTCCGGTCAGCAACTGCTCCCTATGGAAAGCGCCATTCCACCTGAGCTGTACACTGGGATGTAACAGTCACAGTAACACACCCTTGGATGACAGATGACTACTCACCATGACGGTCCAGCACCGTTGATGGGGTCAGCACCAGGGCACCCTCCTCACGATGTGCCGCCCAGTTCACTGCGGACATGATGGTGTGTCACGATCAGCGGCTTGCAGCGAGCAGCGCCTGCGACACGCCCGCCAGCTTGTTGAGCACGCGCGAAGCCCCGTACGTGAAGGTGAAGAAGTGGACGCTGTCAATGGGCCAGAAGCGTGCGCTAGCAGGCAGCGAAGACAGCTCAGAGCCATCCGCAGCATGCTGCACAGCAGCGCTAGCACGCGCAGCCGCAGCTACTGATCCTGCGTGCACATGCTTGTGCAGGTTGGTGCGTATGTCCAGCCAGCCCCTGCGCAGCTGCAGCCGGCATGCCTCAAGCTTGCTGAGCTTAGCGAGGAGCTCCTCCCTGCCGCTGCTGCTCGATCGGCGGCCGCTGCAGCAGCCAGCGGACGCTGCCGTGGTGTGCATGTGACGCAGCTGCTGGGCTGTGGTTGCTGCCAGGTCCTGCACAGCGTCAAGCACCTGCACAAGGCGCCGCAGACACCAAACAACAACGCATATGTAACAGACGTCTGGCCCACCGCAACTTGCAGGCAAACGGCTGGCCAGCTGCGACACTATCCGTAAGCAGCACACTGCCAAACTAGCCCGCACAAGACGTAGCTGCAGATCAGGTTCTGCTTCCAATGCCTACGGCTTGTACCCCCAGGCCCCACCTGTAGCCAGACAGGGTGCAGCGGTTGCGCCCACACGCTGTAGCAGTGCCCGCTCACACGCAGCAGCCCACTGGGCGCTGCACTCTCCCCAGCAGCAGAGGCACCAGCGCCAGCTGCTGTGCTGGCTGCTTGGCGTGTGAAGGGGGCCAGTGCCAGGCGCTGGCATGCTAGCGCCTCCACAAGCTCAATCATGGCACCCAGCACGTCAAGCACAATCTGCAGACAGCAGGAAGGCGGTGCATTTTCAGTGGTGTGCAGACTTAGCGTTAGTTGCTTGTGCTGACTGGATGTGCGCAGAACAGAACCCACAACGCAACAGTCAGGACACGCCATCGTTCGCCACAGCTCTTCAACCTCGCAGCTGTGTTGCCTCAACTTGCGCACTACCAGATTGGTTGAGCCAACGTGCCATCTGCTGTTTGTCAAGCTTGAAAAACCTATGTGCAGCGCTGCATCCATGCTGCCTCTCACCTGTGGTGTCGCCAGCACGCCGCGCCTCCAGCTGACTGTGTCTTTGGCCAGTGACATCTGCACAGCCACCAGCCGCCGCAGCACCTCCTGGCGCAGCGCCACGTGCAGCGCAGCCTCGCCAGCCTCCAATGCAGCTAGCTCAGCTGCAGCTGCAGCACTGTCCAGCACACCAGCGTGGCCACCACCACCACCAGTAGTGCCACCACCATCACCTGCTGCTGTGGTTGACACGCAGCCGTTGGCCTCACCCCTTGAGGCAGCATCCGCGTCAGCTGCAACAGAGCCGCCAGCTGCCAGAGCTGCGACTCGCATGCGGTTGTGCTGGCTGGTGTAGATCTTTTCAAACAGTGCCGCGGCCTGCTCAAGCGCATCTGCCATTTGCTCCAAGGCGTAGTCGGAGGTGTACCATGGCAGCAGCAGCCGGTTGAGCAGAGCCACGTAGATGCAAGCCCCAACCACCTGCACAGGAACACAGCAGCAGCAGCAGGCAACATGCGTGTCCGTCAAACAGTACGGCAGCCACCGCACGATGCTGTCAACAAGGCTTTGGAAAACACCGCTTTAACAGGCACCGCAGCACCATCCATGGCCAGCAGCAGCTGCTCTGAAGCTGCAGCAGCACTCACCGACCCCATACGCGCCATAAATATAGTCATTGGGCTCATCAGGTGCACACCAGGCACGCAGCACGCCAGCTCATACGCGCACAGCGCCACAGCCAGCAGCGTGAGCAGCGCGAGTGCCATGCCAGTGCGTGCCTCTGCCTTGGCCAGCATGCTGAGTGGCACTGAGGCGGCAGCAATGCACGCCAGCAGCAGCACTGGTGCACTGAAGATGCCAGGGATGTGGGTGATGCCCAGGCCCAGGCAGGCACCGACAATGGTGCCCAGGATGCGCCCGACAACCTGCGACACACCCAACAGCACGCGGCAGGCTTGTTGAAGTGACGATATGTGCAGCATGCTTCTACCATCACTTGCAGGCACTACGGCATGATCACACTGCGCCACATGTGTAGACGAATGCAGCTGCAGCATTGACACAGCGCAACCAACATAATCATCAATCTGCTCGCGAGTAACCTGTGGTGCATTTGCCATCAGCTGCGGCCTGCTCACCTTGTCTGTGGTGGCCTCCACGCGCTCCTGCATGCTCAGGCACACGGACGTGAAGCCAAAGATGGGTGCCAGACTGCAGCAGCGGCAGCAGCAGCAGGTGACCGGTGGCAAGACATGTTGGTAGTGAGCTTTGTTGTTTGGCGTAGCGTGGTCCATAACATTTGAGATGCTGTGCCGTCAGTGCATTCCCGTTTGCAATCATGCAACCCCCGCTGTCGAGTACTGAAGCAAGTTTGTGCCGGGCAGTAACTGCCAGCCGCAGTAGGTTGACTGGGTATGCCAATGGTTACAGGCCTTTCTGCCGCAGCTCAGCCACTAGCCCCCCTGCAGCCCCTCACCTGCGTACGCGCACGTCGTACACCATCAGCAGCATGGTCAGCAGCAGCGCGCTGCCTGTGGCCAGCAGCAGCTTGGCGCCAGCCTGAAAGGAGCGGGATGCCTGCATGGACCCAAAGTCTGCAGCAGAGCAGAAAATGGCCGGGATGGCATGGCACGACAGGCACGTTTCGCGTCAAGATGCCTCCGCCGACAGGAACAAGTATCATCTGCTGCACACACACCACACAGATAAGCAGCTGTGGCACACTTGACGCTCAACATCACGCATGATGTGTGTTGCTTGCTGCTGGTGCTGGTGCATGCCTGCTGCCTGATTCAAGGGCACATGCCCGGGAGAGCCTTACTTTGCTTTGAAGAGAGCGCATGCGGCAAGTCCTTGAGCAGCACCTGCTTCACCGCCTGCAGCCCAGGCTGCACTGCAAGCAGCGCCAGCAACGGCTGCAGCCACTGCTGCTGCTCGCGCCGCCACGCCTGTATGCTGGCCAAACACCCCCGCGCCCCGCTCTGCTTTTGCTGCTGCTGGTGCGGCAGCGGCTGCTTCCTGCGCTGTGTGCTGAGCACGCGCTGTGCTGAAGCCTCAATGCGCTCCAAGGCATCCAGCAGGCCATTCGTGATTGGCCAGATGAAGGTCAGCGTCATCACCTGGCATAACAACAAAAGGACAGCACAGCGGGCACGTAGAAAATTCGAACAAGAAGTAACTGCTGCGCGTGCGAGAGCTACAACACGCTGGCGGGTAAGCGTGGCACACACAAGTATAGTGGCTGTGCATTGCATGGTGCATCAACACACTGGACAGAAACAACCAGTACTGCGCTTCGGCGCAAGATGCCTCCAGCAAACCCTACTCAGCACGCCCACCCGCTCACCTCACGGCTGCGCGGCACCTGCACCGGAGCCTGCTTGGTGGCCCTGCGCACAGCCCACCAGTAGGACCCCACAGAGCTCTCAATCTCACGCAGCAGCAGCTGCCGGCCAGTCTCCCAGCCGCCCTTGCGCTCCCACAGGTAGCTGCTGACCCCCGAACCCTGACGCTCAAGACCTGACAGCACAGCTGACCAGCTGACACCGTCCTGCACACTCGCAGCTTCGCTGTCCAACTTTTTAGCTGCGGAAGCACCTGCAGCAGCAGATGCGGCAGCAAACGGGGACGGGTAGGATCTCCCGGCTGCTGGCTGTCCTGCTGGTTGATGCACCTTGCTGAACGACTGATGCTGCTGCGACTGCTTCTGCTGCAGAGGCGGCTTCTGCAGCTGCTTAGCTGGCACAGCAGCAGCAGCAGCAGCACCAGTTTTCCTGCCCAGTAGCCAGCCAGCCCAGCTGGGAGCATGCCGTGCCGCATGCTGCCGCTGCACCGCCTCAGAGACGTGTGCCAGGAACGCAGCCAGCTGCGCCAGCGTCATAGCCATGGCATCCGCAATGTTGCGGTAGTGCTTCAGGTGGTGCAGCTGCAAGCCTTGCAGCCGCCGCTCATCTGACAAGGCCTCCAGCGTGGACACCCTGCAGTGCAGGAGCAGGGGGGGCACTAGATCAGAACGCCGCGTTGGTTGGCAAGCACGTGGCAATATGCCAGACTGCAGATGTCTCACGCATGTTCAACAACAGCAACAAACACAACTCAAGCTGCAGTGTCGGACCGTGTCCACACATACACTCATGCACCCCCAGCAGCAGCAGCAGCAGCGCGTACCTGACCAGCAGCAGCTCAGCATCCTCCAGTAGGCCAGCCCAGGCGTCAGCATCAAACTCAACAAAGCCCTTGGGCCGCAGCCACTGCGGCTCCAGCCGTGCTGCAGGCAGCACCGCCTTGGCCCTGCCTACCAGCAGACCCAGCTGCGCAGCTGTCACAGGAGCAGCCTGGTCCCACACAGCTGGCTGCTGCTGCTGCTGCTGCTGCTGTTGTGAAGCTGGTGCTGGACTGTGGTTGCTGCTGTATCGAGCATCACTTGCTGCGCTGCCGATTGGCTGCCCTCCTGCCAGGTCAGCCCAGCTGATGCTGCCTTTCAGCGCTCCGCTGCTCCTGTTGCGCCTGTGCTGCTGCTGCAGCTGCGGCTGGCTTGCGCTGTGGCCGCCCCACATGCTGCCAAAGCTACGGGACGCCAACGTTAACCCCTGCAGGAAGGAATTACTAGACGCTGGCCGCAGTCTGCTAAGGTGCCTGTCGCCAGCCGGGTCCAGACTGCCTTGCTTGCCACCCAGCGCTCCGTCTGCATCTGCCCACGCCACACCCCGGCTGCACAGCTGCCCGAGAGAGCCTGTTGTTGCTGCACGCTTGTAAGCTGTATTTTTGTTACCTGCAACTGCTGCAGTCTCTGCTGCAGCGTTAGCAAGCAGGGACCCTGTGCTAGACACCACTGATGCTGCCGACTTGGGGTAGCTGCCCTGCTGCTTGCCTGACTGCTGCTGCTGCTGCAAGTTTGACAGCTTCTGAAGTGACGCTGTTGAACCGTACGGCCTGCTTTTTGATAGTGTGCGCATGGATGCCAGGAAAGCCTGGTCATCCATCTCTGCAACAAACACGAGGCTGGCTGCACCCTCCAAACTCTGCCGTGCATGCGGCCTACCTGGCGACACTCCCGCAGCTGCTTGCTGCGCTGTAACAAACGGACTAGGCCCGCCATCAACGCTACTGCCCTCAATCGCATCCAAGTTTACACTAGCTTGTCGGCTGCCTGGTATAATAGATGCTGCAGCTGCCACCCAAGCAGTAGTGAATTGTTCCCTGCTCACCCCTCCTTGATGCTGCACCTCGTCATCTGCTGCTTGCAAGCCAGCTAGCAAGTTCTCGCTGAGTCGCTGCCCCTCATCCGGCTGTTGATGGTGTGCACCTGCAGCCTGTGTGATTGCTGCAGTGCCTCGCTCAACAGCAGCCGCCAAGCCATCCAAACTGCTGACGCTGGAGCTGCGGCTGCCGGTGCTGCTGCTGCTGCTGCCCACGCTGCTACCAGCAATGCTCTTGACGCTGCTCTTCGGTCCTGCTGAGCCAACTGTCGCTGCAATGGTTGGTGCTGCGCGCGCTGCAGCTTGCTGCTGCTCCTGCTCATCTACCCAGTCCAAGGTGGCATGCTCATGTTCACGTGACGCTACAACCGCTGCTGCAGCTGCTGCTGCTGCCAGATGCGGGCCTTCGGCACTGCCTGCCCTGCCATGATACGCTGCAGGCGCAGCATGACTCGCGTGGACTGTGATATGTACATCTGTTGCTTTGCCTGGCGCAGCACTTGTTGTTGCTGCTGTGCCTGTATTGCTGGCGCTTGTAGTGTTGATTGATGGGCCGTTGTGATCAGCCATGAGTACTGAGGTGTGGTAAGACAGGATGGTGCCTGCGCCCTGAAGCGTCTCAGCAGTCAACCTGATCACCTGCAAGGTGCGGCAGGAGCAGAAGCAGCAGTCAGGCGCACTTGCGTCATGGTGCAATAAGCTGTTGCTGCGCTGAAACTGCATCAAAGCACATGAAGGACGGCAGCAGAGTATGCTGCAGGCCAGACAGCCAACTTACAAACCAGCAAGAAGGCACAAATACATGCACTAGCGCACACCAGCAACCGCCTAGCAGCTGGCGTGGTGGCTGTTGCCTGCCAGATTCCAGTGACAGCGTGTGTGGGTGTGTGCATTGTTGCAGCCAGTATCTAGAGACAGTAGCTAGTAGCTTCTGTCAGCAGCCATGGTACGCCACCAATGTGATCTGCACAGCCCTTTGTCTCACCTCATCAGTTGCCAGTGATGGAGCCACCAGCAGCCCCACAGCCAGGCACACTGACGCAGCCAGCACCATGGACAGCACCACGTAGCCCACCGCATTCAGCAGGAAGGCCTGCACTGTGGTGACAGCCACGCTCAGCAGCACCTGGTGCAGCAGCGGCAGCAGAAGTAGCAGCAGCAGCACATGAGACAGCAGCCCGTCAGGAGTGAATCACATCAACCTGCGCACAAATCATTGGAATGCCTCAGAGTCAAAGGATCCAGCGCTGCCATGCACAACTTCAGCATAACCCTGTCTTGCAACCGCTAGCTGTAACATTGAGCCACGGGCCGCAGTCATCCCCTGCAAGCACCAGCTGGCCTTCTTGCCACCAAACTAAAACGGTCGCAGCCATTACATAACAGCAGTGCTGTCAAGCATCTAGCGCTCACGATGATGCCATAGACGACCGCAGCCAGGATGCCCATCATCCGTGCAGGCCCAGGTGGTGCTGCTGCACGCACGAGGATGAGCACGGCCAGCCCCGCAAGCGCCAGCAGGCAGGCTGCTGCCACGTAGCCAGCATTCCAGGGGTCATCTGGCGGCTCAGCCAGCTTGGCCAGAGACATCTGCCATGTCGTGTGGTTCGGCAGCAGCAGAAATGCAGCAGCAGGCACACGTCGGAACATAGCCATGCCAGCAGTACCATCTATGAATCCGATGGTGGCAGCAACTGCGGTAGCTGTCGCTGGCCGAGGCTGTGATGATAGCAGCAGCAGCGCACGGCAGCCGTCCCCGCAGCCCTGCAGCGAGGCCTGCTGCTGCTCACCGTGGCGATGGCTAGCAGCACTGCCAGCCATGCAGGCCCCAGCAGCAGTGCTGTGACCTGGATGCGCGTGCCGACATGCTGGTCCTGAGCCAGTGCTGCGATGATGATCACCACAAAGACTGGCGCCAGGCAGGCGTTGCGGAAATGCAGCGGCCTGCACGTGCAGCAGGCGAGCATCACTTCATGCAATGAGCGCAGTGCAGTTGTACAAGTGGGCTGTCCCACCCCAGGACAGAGTGTAGCAAAACATGCAAAGGCTGCACTTTTCACCGCAAATCAGCCAGCTTCTTACAAGGAGCAAACACCGTTCAGAACTGCTGCTGGGCTTGCATCAGCTGCAGCCGCTGATGTAAAAAAGTGCAGCAGCTGACACTTACTGTGCAACCGTGAAGACCGATGTTGCCAAGATGCCAACCACTGCCTGTGCAGTCAGCTGGAACTGCCGTGAGAGCAACCATTCGCGAAGCATTTCCGGGAGCTGCTCAGCATACAGACTTTGTGTACCCACTGAGCAGTACTGCTCTGGTCCTGCTGCTGCCTTGCTCTAGCTGCTGTCAGCAGTGTGCGTATACGCTCAGGATCTGCACAGGCTGGTCTGATGCACAGCGATCCCTTGAACAAGAACGACAGCTGTGGCTATCAGCCCCAGATACTGTGTCTTCGCGGTTGCTAATCCAGCTGCCAACACGACAATCCTTGGCGTTACCCACCACGTGCAGGCCTGTAAGAACATCCCTCATGCGATTACGTGTACACTCTTTGATCAGGCTACAAGGGCGGGGGTGGCGAGCGCAGAGCTTCCAGCTGTGCGTCACACTTTTCGTAACCCTACCAAGCCTGAACATCGGGTTGATGACTCCAACGGCCTTTCAGCCCGCAGTTGATTCTCGCCTGATACATGTGTTGCAGCAGAGGGCCATTCACTGGAGAGGCTGACTATCGACGTAGCCAGGTTAACATTGGTTACTCTGGAGGAGGCCAGCACAGCCTGCAACAGGGCTGCCAGGTACCATTCATCAGGTCGTGCGTCAGCCGTCACTCAAGCAACGTGGACATGAACTGCTGCCACTGATACTATGCAGCAGCATGTAGTCAAACATTTCGTCTCAGACTTCAAAGTCCATGACAAATGAAAGTCAGCTGCTGCTGCTGAGACGCAGCAACTGCCATTTGCAGTGCAACCAGCTGGTAGCTGCAGCAACCTGCCACCAAGGGCATGCCTGCTCACCAACAGGCACATCCATGCGGACAGCAATTTTGTGGTGTCATCACAGTATGCCCGTCAAGCAAACCCTCACAGGAACACTTTCAATCAGCAACCTCAAACAGGGAACATTTGACAGCTGCTCTGGTGAGAGATTGGCCAGAGGTTCAAGCTGCAGCCTCATTCGCAACTTGCAAAGCTGGGGATGCTTGCTGAATGTCTCGACAATCAAACGCAAAGAGACAACTGAATACACACAAGCTTGAACAATCCCTGCAAAAGAGACATCAGCTGGTCCTACAAGAACTCAGGGCTTGTAGCAGATTGGGCTACTTACAAACAGCAGCAGAAGGCTACTACACAGCTGGTCAAAGCAGCAGAGAAGCAGTACAAAGAGCAGTGCCAGCATGCCATTACTTCTGCATACACAAATCGCATGAATGATGACAGCCTGCTTGGAGAGAAAGACATGTGGCAGCTTGTGCGTCGTCTGTGCCCTAAGCATGTCAGCGAGGCAGTTTATAGCGTCATGCAGCATCCATCTGGGCATGTGGCATCTACCCCAGCTGAGAAAGCTGATGCTTTCAAGTGTCATTATGAGCGCGTTGGCAGCCATGCAGCATTTGCTTCCTCCAACCCCCAGTTTGAGGCTGCACATGTCTTGTGTTGCAGCCAATGTGCAACAGTATTTGCAAGACTCTGCTAACTCCCCTGCCACCCCGCTGGACCTGCCCATCACTGCCGCCGAAGTTTCCGACTGCCTGCAGAGGCTGCGCACTGGCAAGGCCAGCAACCCGGCTGAGGAGGGCATTGTCAATGAGCTACTCAAGTATGGAGGCAGCACGGCCGCAGATATGTTACTGCAGTACTGCAATCTGATGTGGCAGCTTGAGCAGGTGCACCAGGTGCCAGGTACAGTTGTGAACATGCCCAAGAAGGGTGACCTGACAGACCCCACCAACTACCGTGGTATCACCCTTAGCGTGCTTTACAAATTTTACACCAGCGTTCTCAACCAGCGCCTCATCAAGTTTGCAGAAGGCAAGTCAGTGGCGGAGGGCACGACACAGCAACGGCAGCAGCAGCAACAGCAGGCGCAACAGCAGCAGCAACAGCAGCAGCAACAGCAGCAGCAGCAGCAGGCACGTCAGCAGCAACAGCAGCAGCAGCAGCAGCGTGTAACTGCTGCTACAGCAGCAGCGTGTAACTGCTGCTACAGCAGCAGGAACGCCGTTGCTGCACGAGAGCCAGAACGGCTTTCGTCCCAAGCGCAGCTGTGCTGACCACCAGAGTGTGCTCAGTGAGGTGTTGGGTGGGAGGAAAGCTGAGGGGAAGGATTCTTATGTGCTGTTTGTTGACACCTATAAGGCTTTCCCAACAGTGTGGCTTGATGGGCTCTTTCAAAAGCTGTGGGACAAGGGTGTGCGTGGAAAGATGTTCCGTGTACTCTACAACTTGTATCAGGGTGCACGCCGTGTGGTGTCTCACGAAGGTCATGTCACTGAGAGCTTCACATGTGACCTTGGTTTGCATGAGGGCGATGTTATTTCCCCCACACTGTACCTGTACTTCATTGATGATCTGCTGCATGAGGTGCATGCAAAGCACCCTGGCATCACCCTTATGGGCCCTTGTGACGAACCTGCTGGTCAGGTTGTGGCAGCCATGCAGGCTGATGACTTTGTTGCTGTGTGCGGATCTCTGGCTGAGGTTCAGGCTGTGGCTGCAACAGTTTATGAATACAGTTGTAAGTGGCGGTTCAAGCTGAATAGCTTGAAGTCTGCTGTCATGCATGTCTCACCAGCTAGACAGCCCAGCCAGTTGGCTGATTCTGGCATCGTTTGGAACGGTGTGCCTGTGCCTGTTGTATCAGAGTACTGCTACCTTGGCCTGTGGTTCAACAATGCCTGCAACTGGAATACGCACTTTGAGAAGATGTTGGCAAAAGTGCATCGTGTGAAGGGTGGGCTCATGCCAGTCTGGAAGAGCCGGCTCATCAGCGTGGAAGTAAAGCGTATCATTCTGCTTACATGCGTTCGCCCGATTGTTGAATATGGCAGCGAGGTCTGGTTTCCGTCAACTGCAAGGCAACTGCAACAGATTGACAAAGTGCAGACTGACATCATCAAGTGCTCAATGCGTTGTGGCAAGGAGCGCCCTTGCACTTCACTTGTTCTGGCTGAATGGGGTGTGAAGCCATTGCACATGTGGCTTCATCAGAGGGCGATGGAGTATTACTTTAGGGTTCAGCGTATGCAGAACTGTCGGTTGCCACATCAGGTGTTTTCAGCTGAGTGGAAGCGCCCTAGTGGTGCTGTTGCGGTGACACCTTGGCATAAGTATGTGCAGAGTTTGCTTTGCAAGTATGGTGTGGATGTTGAGGCGGCGGCTGATCGAGCTAATGCGTGCAAGAATCACATCAACCGTCAGGTCAGGAAGCTGCATGCAGACACAATTGTTTGTGAATCACTGCAGCACTCTACTTTGAGCCGTTACATCACGCATGTGCACCCTACACATGCTGATGCCATGCGTTTTAAAAGGGCTAGGCCCTTTTTGTGTTCTGGTGCGCCAACGCGTGGTATTGAGTTGCTGATGCGTGTTCGAATGGGCTGTCTTTGTGTGCATGAGCGTACCAGTCGTTATGGTGGCAGCAGAGCTGATTCTAACACAGCATGTCCTGCTTGTGGTCAGGGTGTTGAGTCTTTGTCACATCTGATGTTTGATTGTCCCTCTACTTCTGCTCAGAGGGATACTATGCTTGATGAAATTCGGTCTGTTTTGCGTGATGTTGCTGGCGGCGCTGAAAAATTGCGCAATGTGTTGTCGTTGACTGATGCATCCACCAAGTTGTTGCGTTTTGTTTCTGATGATATTTGGGGTAGTAGGGGGGTGTGCCGAGTGATATCTAGGAGCATTGCTGAGTATCTTGTCCAAGCTTGGGATGTGCGTAATATTTGCAAACACAATGGAGCAGTGCTCCCTCTTTCTTCCGCTCCTGAGGGGCGCGGGGCCGATGGCGTTGATGCTATGGCTTAATGGGTAACATGATGATGATGATGCCATGCTCAGCATACACTGCACGCTGCGGCCGCCTTGACAAAAGCACCATCGTGCTGTAGCTCCCACTAGGCTAGTAGCCAAGATCAGGGCAGTGCCAAGGGCCGTGCATGCTGTATGACGAGCAGCAGAGCACAACAGCAGCAGAGCACAACAGCAACATATTTTACAGCAGGCAATTGCCTGCGTACACAGCAGCCACCACAGCAACGGCCCATTTATGACAAATTGCAAACCTTCCACCAACAGATGCTCACAGCAGCGCCCACCTGGCACACAAAATGCCAGCTTGCATTTGCACAGAATAGCTGCTTTGCACAGCAGCCGCGTGCCTCGTTATGATGGCATCTGAAGTGCTGCAGCCAGCTGGCAACAAGCATGGCCAGCTGGCCTCAATCAAGGTGCTACCACGCTACGGCGGGTTGCCTGCTCGCAAACACACGTTGTGAGCAGCACCTCACATAGCCCATGTGCATGCTTGGCTTCCCAGCACTACCTTTGCTGCACCACAAGCATGCAGCGCAACACTCCACCTGAACACTGCACACCAAACCCATGCCCAACAAACTGCGCCACCTGAGATGCTGCAGCTACACCACCCAAACTACACCAATGCGCAACCATAATCAGCTCCCTGCTGCCTCATCTGCTGCCTCTCCTTCCATTTTCGCCTTCTTGCATTCCTCCTCCCTGCTGCTGCTGCCACCTGCACGCTTGCTGGGCCCCTCCCCCTTACCCCAGCTGCCCAGGCCAGCCACCAGCGCCAGAGCGTCAGTTGGCGTTATAACGCCCACCACCTCGTGCGGCTTTGCCCCCTTCTCCACAACGTACACGCGGTGCACAACGTTGTCGCACATCGTCTGCAGCACCTGCGGACACGAAATCAAAAATTATGGGAAAAAAAGAGCAAAAAAACCAGTAATTTGTAAAAAATTTAAATTTTGTGCACACGCGGACAGACAGGCACGGCTGTGTGAGGTCTGACAGCAAAGTGGCGGATCCATCACCACAACGATATGCATGGTCAGCACACAAGTGCAGCTGTTTACAACCCCCTATTACAAGCTTGCATCGAAGACTGCCAAGCTTGCCAGGTGTCAGCACGAACTCTCTCCTGCGTGAACAGCGTTTATCAACAAATTCCACGTGAATTCACAACATCGGCAACCCACCTCAAGCAGTGTTGCGGAGCTGCTGCACGTGATGAGTGGCACGTCCTCACTAGCCTCTGGATCCTGCCCACGTGGCGACCGCAGCGGCTGCTGCTTCCGGCCGCTGCCAGGCGCCGCACCGCTGCCTGTACGCACCAACCCCTCTGCCCCAGGCGTCGCAGCAGCACCACCTGCAGCACCACCTGCTTGTTCAGCGTCTGCGTCTGCCGCATCTGCGCCTGTTGAGCGCATGGCGTGCTGCTCGCTGTGCTTGTGCAGGCGTGACGCGAAGAAGGGGTGTGCTGCGCCCTTGCTGCTCTGCTGCGAGTAGCCCAGGTAGCTGGTGCCATGCTTCACTGCAAGAAACTCTGCGACTGGCAGCGCCAGCACACCTGCAGCAGAGAGGAATGGCAGCTGCTTTAGGCTGGGATCATTTAGCCTTAGAGCGTGCAGTTGAGGCAAAAACTGAGTGAAGTCGGCCGCAGGTGGTGCGACGCCAACTGGGTATATGGTCACTGCTGGTCACATGCTGGTGTGCCAGATGAAAGCAGTATGATAAAGGCTTGCCTCAAGCCTGTACACGCAGGGCTGCATTGACAGCTGTGCATGTTGTGCTGCAACCTGGCAAGTCACTCACCAAAGTGGTCTGTCTGGATGCCCCTGCGCAGCAACAGCAGCAACATCAGCAGAGCGACCAGAGTGATTGCATGTCCCTTTATGTGGTCATGATGCATATGGGTTTAGCACTGATTCACCCATCACTGTGCAGCACCAGTGCTCAGTCACACCCACAGCACCCACCTAAATCACACCCAGCTACAGCTAACACGACCGAGTCAACGCCCAGTCACCCACCTGATGTCTGATGCGCTCAGGTTTGCAATGATCTGCCCATCACTGCTCAGCACTGGCGCCCCCGTCACCCCAGCGGCAGCCAGCTTCTCATACGCCAGCAGCGTTGGCAATGATCCACCCATCACTGTGCAGCACCGGTGCCCCAGTCACCAATGCATCATACCCACAGCACCCACCTGAATAACACCTAAACAACACCCAAAGCTAACCACACTCAAACAAACATCACCCAGCCACCCACCTGATGTCTGATGCGCTCAGGTTTGCAATGATCTGCCCGTCGCTGCTCAGCACTGGCGCCCCAGTCACCCCAGCAGCAGCCAGCTTCTCATACGCCAGCAGCGTTGGCGTGTGGGGCTCCAGCAGCACCAGAGCCCCCTGCTTGTCAGGGCCCAGCAGGCCCAACTGATGCAGCGACTGCCCTGCTGCTGGCCCCAGGTGCTCCTGGTGCTTCAGCAGGAACCTGCACAGGGGTGGATTGGTGATGTTGAAGTGTACACACAGGTATGCCGAGATGTGTTTGGCAGAGCTACGAGGACAGTCGAGCGAAGGAGATCGAGCATAACCACAAGCAGGTTGCAACAGCATCGCCAGCGACACATGGTTTGGACAATAAAATGTGGGCTTGCCAGTCAGCAGTGTCATTTTCCCACCTGAGCACGTCCACGTGTGACACGATGTGTGTGATGTCGCCGTGTGCGTCAAAGATGGCCAGCCTGTGCACCAGCTGCCCACCATCACGCTGACCCAGGAACATGTCCCTGACGCAGCCAGCAGCAGCAGCAGCAGCAGGAGTGCAGCAACAGCAGCAACAACAGCAGGAGTGCAGCAGCAGCAGCAGCAACAACAGCAGGAGTGCAGCAGTCAGCATTCAGAAGCAGCAGCAGCAGCAGCAGCACCAGCAGCACCAGCACCAGCAGGGGTGCAGCAGCAGTGGCGTGTGGCTGCATCAGCACGGTAGCCAGAGACGACAAACAAGCTGGCATTCTACTGTGCCGAGCGCACTCACATGCATTGTGTGTACCGCAAGAGGTCAGCTGCTGTATGCACTGCCGGCTACTCAACGCAGTCAGGCTCTCCTTGTTCACGCCCTACGAGCTGCTGCTGCTGCTGCTGGCACTACTACTTCACCCAGCCTTGCCAGCACGCTGCCATGTGAGCTGCTGCTGCTGCTGGCAGCTGTTGCCCACCTGATTGCTGTGAGCACTGATGCATCTGTGTCAGTCTGGTACACCAGGCCCCTGTCTTCACTGCCTACAGCAGCACACAGCATACAGCAGTTGCACAAGCAGTGTTGATAACAGCAATGCCTATAGCGCTGTGCTTACTGTGCAGTTACTCGCCAAGCAACACACAAGCCATGCTGCAGTAGTGCTGCAGGTCACATGCACCAGGTTTGGTGTACAGACAGCCCTGTGCTGCCGTTCACTGCCGCAGCATCACAGTGATGTGCTGCCAGTCCATGACACAAGTGCTGTAGTACTGCCGTCCTGCTGCCGCAGCTGCCTTTACTGCCACTCACCCAACATGGTGATGAGCATGCGATACAACTGCACTGCCGTACTGCTGCCGCAGCTGGCTGCTGCTGCTGCTGGCGCTCACCCAGCACTGTGATGAGCATCTTTGAGGCGAAGTGTGGGCCGTGCTTCTCCAGCTCCGTCATCAGCGCCAGCATGTTGCACGGCAGGGAGGAGCCCTTGGCCTCATGCAGGACTGAGCCAGCAGCAGCAGCAGCGCG
This sequence comes from Tetradesmus lagerheimii, assembly GCA_902809745.2. NCBI lineage: Eukaryota > Viridiplantae > Chlorophyta > Chlorophyceae > Sphaeropleales > Scenedesmaceae > Tetradesmus > Tetradesmus lagerheimii. The sequence goes on along the minus strand of CADDIJ020002134.1, from coordinate 80,893 downwards.
CAGATGTTGAGCAGATGCAGAAAGAACACAGCACCGTACACTGGTGACAACAGTGGTGAGGTTCTCACATGAACGGCTCTGGGCAGAGCGAGGTTGCTAATGCTTGTTGCCGCCTGACAACTCACGTGTCATAGTAGCCAGATGCTGGTGCTGCACTATGCATGGATTGTGCCCGAAAGATGCAAAGTTTGCTGTTTGTGTTGCTGGTGGCCGATGCCACATCAGCTGCATTCCTCTTCGCAACTTGTGCCTTACGGCGCTCCTTTGATGGTAGTACTACTGTGCTGCTGCTTACATGCAAGGAAGGCCTTGATGATGTCCTTCACATCCAGCCAGCCTGAGCAGCAGCAGCAGAAAGTCGTTGTGATGGCAAGCCGTTGTGTTCTTGAGTTGCAGCGAACAACATGGCCACCTGGCAAGGAACAGTGCCGTCTACTGTGCAAGCTGTTGCTGAAAGGGTTTGCATTGCATAATTGCAGCCGCAGAGCCCCTGACCTGGCAACTTGCAACTGCCCAGACAGCTGACAAGAAGCGCCTCACCACACCTGGTATGCAGTGTGCAATTGAGCTCTGCGGAGCTGGTCCACCCTGCTGAGCAGCAGATGGTTGTGCTTACCTAGCAGCTGTGGGGCACTTTCTCCAGGTGAGAGGCTCTCCACATCCTCCAATCCCGGAGATACAACCAGAGGCGCAGATAGGATGTGGTGGTGTGCCAAGGTCTGCAGCATATGGCGTTGCTGCGTAAATCAAGCCTCTTGGAGGAACAGCTGCTGCTGTTGCTGATCTGACCTAATCAATACCTGCGCTGGCGCTGATCCGCGCGTACCTTGAGCGCATCTGCTACAGTTTGGTTGTGCTCCAGTAAGACTATCTCTTGTGACTCCACCAAGCTGCTGAGCTTGGACTCGGACAAAAGTTGGTGCAAAGCGTCCATCGTATGTCTACTTTCAGGCTATATCAACAAAGCATCGTACCTTGAGCTCGACCGTACTCGCCAAGTGCGTTGTGATGTGTGCATCTGGCCCCGGAGATATGTACAGCTGTACCTGGGCTTGCCTTGTCACACAGCAGGTGCTACTGCTGCCCTACACACCAAAAGCGCAAGGCGCGGAAATGAACCACCTTTACAAACTCGATACAGCTCATTACACGCCTATCTGCAACTGATCGCAATTGCAGCACGCGTGGCAAACCAGCAGCAAACACAGGACCAGCCTTGCCAGTGTGCCAACAGCAGGTGGCACTGCAAGTTGGCAACGTGCGAGTCACAATAAAGTGCACTTTATGGAAAGCTTGCCAAGGGACGATGCAGCAAATGCAGAGCAGGCAAGATCATCAATGTAGGGACTGGGTGCCCCCTCCACACAGTAGCCACATGCTGCAGGAACAGGCCAGCACACCATCTTGCACATCGCCAGGTGCCTGGCACAGTGGTGCAAAAGTCAAGCTGCAGCAGACCTTCATCAAAGCCGGGTGAGCTGAGCTATCAGGACACTTGATACAAGCACCAGCGCAACAGCCGTGACGCCAGTATGGCAGACGTAAGCAAGGGCTCCGAGCTCCCGGGAGGAACCACCCCCAGCATGATCATGCCCACCCGCATGATGCACATGCATGCGCAAGCACATGCCCAGCTGATGACAGCCTGAAGTCCAGCAGCAACAAGTCCTGCAAGCACTAGAATACAAAACAACCAGCTGGAGCCCGATTTGAATCGAGCCTGCCACAAGACAAGCACTGCTGCTATGGCTTCAGGCCGTGGCTTCTAAGTGCACAAACCATGAGCAAGCATATGCTGTCTTCCGGGACGGAAACAGCAGGTCCGCATCCTTTCACAGTGCACAGCAGACTGAAGCAACAGATTCCAGCGGTGGTCGCACAAGCCACACCGCTGCTGCTCATTGTGTTCCACGTTGTCAAGCTCTCTTTCGCTGCAGTCATGCTTGGGACAACAGCCCCTCCAAGACATATGCTTCCACCACGGACAGCCGTCACAGTGGCTAGCAGACAGCACACTCCCAGCATCGCCATCCTAATCTAACAAGTAGCAGCGCTGGCCAGCCAGCATACCTAATGCAAGAATCAGGACATCCCTAATCATCCACTTCTGTGGCACTTGATATCTTGTGCCATGTTGCCAGGTATCGTGTCCTTGTAAAGTCCATGCATGCAGCATACTACGGCAGCAGCAGCACCAGCAGCTGAGCAGGCCAACACATGTATCTTGGGCCTAACGCACAAACCAGCAGCACGCCATCTAAGACGTCTTGGGCTTGAAGCCCAGGAACACGCCCTCTGCTGACGCGGCGTCTGCCTCAGCGCTTGACGCCTCCTCCTGTGCGGCCAGGTAGCGCCTGTAGCGCTCGCGCGTGCGCATCAGGTGCTGGTACCTGTCAAGGTCAAAGCCCTTCTCAGCCATGCACTTCTCCTGCAGGGGTCAGAAGAGTAGCAGAAGTAGCAGCAGCACCAGCAGCACCAAGTTGTACATGGCCAGAGGCAGCGGGGGAGGGACACTGGCTGAACGCGCTACAACGTGTGACAGCAGTTCCTCCCTACGCATATAGATGATAAGCATCCTGGAGGACACACGCAACTACATATGAAACCAGACAAAAGGCCACAGAAAACGCCAGGACGAACAATACACAAATGCTTTTGCAGGTGGTAAGCAATTCAAGGTGTTTCTGATTGTATGCGGCGCCGCCTGCTGTGCACCTCACCGCACCAACCCAACATGCTAGCACTTTCGAGCATACTCTACTGTCTCACCAGCTGCTGCTGCGTCCAGTACTCTTCGAAGGGCCCGTAGTCAAAGTAGTTGCCACGGGTGACCAGGAAGTAGAAGTAGGCCAGCAGGCTGTAGGTGAGGCTGAGCATGTAGCCAATCGGCTCCATCACATCCCAGCTCTATGGTGAGAAAGATGAGGAAGATGGAAGAGGGAATGGAGTGAGCAGTGCAGCAGTAGGCGCATGTGTGAGTAGCCTGACACTACAATTGGTAGAGAAGATTGAAGAGAAGGACAGCAGGTTACAGCTGAGGCCGCAAGAGCTGGGTGTACAGGAAGTTTGGCATCTTGCTAAGGCTCTGCTCGTTGAGCTGCAGCAGCTGCATGCGAATGCGTCACTGTCAAGCATGCGCAGACCATAGGGCAGCATGATTATCTACAGAAGGTGGCACTGCTGTTGTCCTGCAGCAGTGCTTGGTGCTGCTGCTGCATTGCTCACCAGCTCCCAGTAGGTCAGGTAGATGAAGGCAGTCAGCTGCAGATCAACAGGACGGGCAGCAGCAGCAGCAGAGCAGTGGTGAACGGACCGGGAGGTTCTTTGCCGTGGTTATGCATCACCAGTACAGCTACTCCACTCGCAAGGGTGCTGCACCCAAGCGCTATGTCTGCATGCGCCTGCTGCAGCACAACCACATCTCTTGTTGTTGACACCAAGCTCTGAACATTGCTTTCAAACACCAGCGGCAGGGCTCTGCGTATTGCGCGCACCTGGAAGGAGAGCGCTGCAAAGCCCGTCCACAGCCAGAAGCGCGGCCAGCGCTTGGCTGTGCTGCGCAGCTGCTTGTGCTCCTTGTCCATCTGCGTGAGCTCCTGCTCTATGGCCACAAGGTTGCGGCGAGCCTGCGCTGGGTCAGTTGGCAGCGTCTGCAGACAAACAAGCAGCAGTAGGCCAGGAGCAGTCAGGAGGCAAGCAGGCAGACAGACAGACAATGCACACAAGCAACAGCACGGCACTGGTGTACTGCTAGCTCTGTGCATTTTGCGCTAGCCTGCATTCACATGGATGTATGCCGCAGTCAGGCATTGCTCCCTACAGCACCCACTGCACCACATGCAGCTGCTGCTGCTGCTGCCGCTGTTGCTGCTGCTCACCCTGTACACCAGCTCTGACACTTCCTGCGGCTTGAGGTACACAATGCCGTTGAAGTGCAGCACCACGCCCGCATGCACCAGCGCGTCAGCACGTGCATGTGCCTCCTCCTCAGTGTCTGCAGCACCACTGCGAGCACCACATAGCAGCAGCAGAACCGCCGAAGCAGTGCTATTAACACTTAGCTAAGCAGGCAGGGGGGCATGTCATGATGACGTGTAGTGATTGGGTTGCTGTGCAGAGGCAGGCGTTTGACCCATACTGTGCAGAGTTGGTGCTGGTGAGGCAATGCACTGACAGAGTGTCACTAACACGCTGTCTATAACAGCTTCTGCCGCTGCTGCATGCTCAGCTGACGAAGTGTTTTCCACCACCAACATTGGCAGCATAGTTACCACTGCCGCATCATGTATCACTGATTTGCTGCATGATGTGCTCTGCTGCTGCTGCTGCTGATGCTGTCAGTATGATGATGAGAGAAGAATGGGCCATTTCCAAGGTCAAAGGCAGGTCAACATGATGTTTCTGCTCACTTCTTGACGATGAATTCCAGCAGCTCTCTGTATGACATGAACGGCTGCTTGTCTGCTGCAACGTCCAGCGCATCACGCAGCTTGACAGCCTGCATACTCTGTCAACACCACACCACACACCAAAGAGCAAGTCACTCAACGTACTGCAAACGTACTGCAGATGAATTCTGCTTGCTTTCAATGAGTTCGTTGATTGTGCAGCTGCCGCCAGCAACTATCAAAAGTGCTAGCGGTAGTGCCACGCGCTGTTGTAGCAGTGCGCTGGTGACTGTGTGCAGCTACCTCTAGCAGCGTAGGGCAACAATGGCGTGGCTGATTACGACCTATGCGAATAGTTGCAATGACGGCGAGGCAAGGCTCACGTCTAGCAGCCCTTGCACGCCAGAGTGCTGTGAGATCTGCCTGGACAGTTGCCAGGTCCAACCCACACTTGGGAGTTGCTGCTTTTGCTGCTCTGCAGCCCCACAGGCTTGTCGTAGTGATGCTACGCATCCTGCAGCTAGGTTTGATTGACTGCTGGTTTGCTGAGAGTGGCGAGCTAGCAGGCAGAGGACATTCAGCGATTGTCGTCGGGCAAGACTCATTTTGGCGCAACTTTCAGACCGTACACTGTCAACTTGTTTTCTTGCAACACAGACAAGTCGATCAGCCGATAACTCGGCAGGTACCCCACCACCCTAGCAAAGGATTGTCAACAGGACCTGCTGTGCTGACTGTAGCATGTATTACTGGGTCGCCTCTGCGTATGCCTTATTCAAGACCTTGGCATATATACAGAAGGGGATCATGCAATGTGGCTGGACCCTCCCTGCTCAGCAGTGCTGACTTCTTCAAACACGCTGAACACTGAACCCTACCCAGCCAGTGGTGATGACCATTCACGGCACTGCTGTTCCACACAGCCAGAACACGCTGGTGTAGGCGTGCATCAAGAAGCAGTGCCGGCCATCTTGTGCTCACTGATGGACAACCCACAAGCAATGCAGAATCAAGCAGCAGCCAACATTTGTGTGAATGTGCCAAGCTTGTAGATGCAGTGCGGTGGGCATCGGCGAATGGTGATCCAGGAATGGGCGCGGCCTGTTGCACTGTGTGTGGCTGGCTGGTGACATGCCTGAACCACCTGCGCCTGCGTGTGATGTTTCCTGCAGCCATGCAGGAGCTGCTGCATTGCTGCAGTTGACGTTGCTCAGGTGGATTGCTGCCGGTGGCTGCTTTGTTGCGATGGCACTGACTCCTCATTGGAGGCTGCGCTCACTTGCTGGGATCTGGCAAGCTGGTTCCATGAGAGGTGTTGTGAATCCGACCACTGCAGCAGGCAGGCAGGAGAGGGCAAAACATGTGGTGTGAGACCACTTGCTTGACATTGACAGATATGAGTGCAGCCCTGCTGTTGCAAACACAGCTGTTGACTTGTTGCAGCCAGCTAACAAGCTGCACATGCTGACTATGCAGTTGCGCAGCATGGCAATAAAAAAAACCAAGCAACACCTGCAAACGCATCAAGAAGCCTGAAAGCAGAGCACAACAAGCGCGTAAGCAGCTGCTGTAATCCCACAACTCACTTGAGTAGGTCCTTGTACCTCGCCTGGTCCTTGCCTTCCGTGACATCAAGGATCATTGCCTTGAGGTGCTCACGCTGATTCCTGGCCATCACCTGCACAGCAATAATGATAAACAACGCGTCTAAGCACTGCTGATGCAATTGTGCCATGCCAAGGTGGCGACGTCAACTGCTGCCCTCCTGTGGCACCAGCTGCAGGGTGTCCTGCAAGCAGTTGGCACAGCAACTCGTCCACACGCACAGCCAAAGACGCTGCTGCAGCACAAATACATACCTGTACATTCATTGGTAGCTTGGCTAGCTCCTCATCTTTGTTCTTGTAGCCCTCCTCAGCCATCTTAGGATTTGTGGTGTTCATCACCATGTTGGCTGCCAATGTGCCCAAGCCTCCCAGTGCCAAGGTAGTGCCCCAAAGCAGCCACTTTTTCTGCTTGCTAGCTTCAACAAACCTCCTGTAGCTGGGGGAGTTGATGTAAATCCAGTGCTGCGACATGGCTGGTGTGTGTGCTGCAACAGCAGCTGAGGTTGCAGGGTGCGAGGCGCTGTGATCGGACCGACACCGCAGAAAAACGCAGAGCTCCCACAAATGATGGAGTGGACGGCAGGCAATTGAGTGCGTCTTGGCAGGGCCCGCACTTTACACCCACCAGAGCTCTGCACCCAACCTGACAGTCACTGACACTTCACACGAGTTCCGCATCAAAAGCTCCCGGAGCCTTCGAAACTGCGCGTTACCACATCAACTGTGTACGCGGTGAAATCATCACGGCTGTCTATGCTGGACCACGTGCTTGACGTCCAGTACAGCATCCTGCGTTCTGCTGCCAGTCTGTATCGAACTACTTATTCCAATGTGCCATTATCTCAATCTATACTTGTTAATACGTAGTAACAAATCAACTGTGAGCACGCCTGTGCGAGTCCTAGACCATTTCAAGGCTGTCACTGCCATCTGCTTTGACTGGCAGCAGTAAATACGGTTTTAGAGCTTTCTGTGAGGCCTCAACCAACCAGAAATAGCATAATCAGCTGCAAGTACTACCCAAGGATGAACTTGGATGCTCAGCAGCAGGTACGCAGCAGCAATCATGATGCCTGTGGCATGGCACGCGGTGCTGTCTGCGAAGCCAATCACAATGAACACGCTGATGATCATGAAGCCAGTTGAGATCTTGTGGCGACCCCTGACACAAGCAAATCCCCTTTTGCTTCAGGTCCGGCAGCTGCAGCAGCAGCTGGCTGCCCGGGAGCAGGAGGTGGCTGCCCTCAGGGAGATAGCAGAAGCAGCAACAGAGCTGCAGTCACAGGACGTTCAGGCAGCCAAGGTCATAGAACTATCAAAAAAGGTGAACATGTGCATAAGTGCAAAGATATTCTGTGTGGCGTTGCATGTACAGCACCTCATATCTGCCCCCCAATGGTCCTTCCTGAAGCAACACACGCTGAACAGTAGCTTGCTCTGCATGCAGAACCGCTCCCTCAACCTGCTGCTGGAGAAAGAGCGGCAGAAGGTGGCCAAGCTGCAGCAGTCCCTGTCACAGGCTTCAAGCAAAGAGGCAAGCACGGTAAGCTGTAGAATTGACAGCACACAGTGGTGCAGGGTAACATGCATCTCATCCTGCGGCCATCCCTGCACATGCCACGAAGAGCAATGGCTGCTGCCGATGTGTACAGAGCAGCAACACAGCAGCTCAGTTGCAATTTAAAGTAAGCAGCAGCTAGTATGGCTGATGCACCTCGGCTGGTTTCCTGCAGGGCAAGCAAGCAGATGCGAAGGAGGGCAATGCTGAGCTGGAGGCACTCTCCAAGGAGGTGGCAGTAGCCAAGGAGAAGATGGCCGTGATGACAAAGAAGATCGGCCACCTAGAAGCAAAGGTGAACACATGCAGATAGTCATGCAATCAGGCATTCGATTGCTGCTAGTTCCCACTGCATGACGCAGGTAGCTATTTCAGCCACCAACCCTTGCATGGTTTGGCTGGTTGTCAAAAGACCATCTAGCGTCAGAAAATCAACTGTTGCTCTGTAGTTGGCTGCGGCAGGTGGCTGGCAGTCAATGGCAACAATCGCATGCTCAATGTGCAACATCTACTGCTCCTGCTGCCGCTGCAGGTGTTCCTGCTTGAGGGTGAGAACCGCAAGCTGGTGCGCGCCTTGGTGCGGGAGGTGGGCAAGGAGGTGCCCCTGGCCAAGGTCGTTGACGAGGGCAGCGACTGGAAGGGCCGCCGTGAGCAGATCATACACCTGAAGGACACCATCAGGCAGCTGCGCGATGCAGCAGCAGCCGCAGCTGCAGGCAGCAGCACAGCAGCTGGCAGTGCAGCAGGGCTGCCTGCAGTGGCTACTGGCAGCAGCTTGGCGAAGCATGAGAGTGCGCACCGCAGTGTGATAGGCAAGCTGAACAAGGAGCGGGGTGCTGAGTTTGAACGCATGGCGGGCGAGCTGACGACTGCACAGCGCGAGAAAGAGCAGCTGCGGTTGCAGTATGCAGGGGCAGCCAGCAGGCGGAAGGTGCTTGAGGCAGAGGTGAGTTGAGTTGGAGGACCACTGTTGCAGAGTAGTACACAGCTCTGCATCCTTTCCAGGCCCGTGCTATCGCTAGGAGTGCTTCTCAGCACTCACATGTAGCCGATGCGAGCAGTGACAGCAGATGAGCTTTGCTGGCCCTGCCATTGTGCTTTCTGAAGCTGCCAGCTGCAGTTGCAAGCAGCACAAACGGTGCAGCAGTCCCCGCAGCATCCAGCAAACTCTGCCCATGCAGACACCTAGGCAAGCGACAAAGCATTGGCTTGCTGTTGCGCTGCTGCGTGCAGGTTGTGGTGCTGAAGGACAAGCTGGCAGTGGTGCTGAGCAAGACGCAGAACGACGACAAGCTCATTGCAGCGCTGCGCAGTGAGCTTGCCATGGCCAGCAGCAGGGGCAAGGCTGCTGGTGCGGGCAGCGCAGCCGGGTGAGCGCCGCTAAGGCCCTTGTGCGGCACAATTGCGTTCTACAGCAGGGATACTACGCCATGCCTGCAACGCAGGTGCCCCTGGCAAATGCTTAGACTGAGACACAGCATGCTACCATCAGCCGCTGAGCTGAGCTTCTGCAATGTTTGCTGTCTCTGTGCAGGCGTGCAGCAGCAGGCGGCAGCATGCCAGAGGCGCTGGAGCTGCGCAGTCGCTGCAGCCAGCTTGAAGAGCAGGTGGAGCAGCAGCAGAAGATCATACGCTACCTGCAGGGGCAGCAGGGGGGGGCAGGCAGGGTACGCAGGGTGACGACAGCAACTGCTTGGCTTGAGCACAAGTTGGTGAAGCATGAGCATCACCAGTGCTGGTAGTCTGCAGCTCCAAGAGGCACACCAGTGCTGTGCTGTGCCGGATGGTTAGCCATCGCTATAGGCATATCCGCTCAAATTCGGCAGATAGCTAATCATTCGCATGCTTACAAACGCATAGTCTGTTGTACTGTGCGTGTTGCAGGAGCGTCTTGAGCAGCTGCAGGACGAGAATGAGGAGCTGCGGCAGCAGCTGGCTGCCCTGCAGGACGACCTGGACGAGGCCAGCAGGCAGCGGCCAGGCACCAGCGGCATGAGCTCAGCGCTGCGGCAGCAGGTGCTGACACTGCAGGTGAGCTGTGAAATCTTAGCAGCGCTCTAGCAGAAAATCATGCAAGGCTGAGCTGTCTGGATGCTGTCCTGCACGACGCCAGCTGCTAGGCCAGCTGCCAGAGTTGCATGCAGTGTGGCGGGTCAGCACGGTGCATACTCTGATAGGACATGTTGCGAAGAGATCAAGCGTTATCAACCGACATTCAGCATCCGATGCGGAATGGCAGTGGTCTGATTGCTTGTTGGAACAACAAGATGTGGTTGTACTGCCATGTACTGCCGGTAACCAGGACAGGTGTCCAGGGTGGGCGCTTCACTATGCTTCATGTCCACTGTTGCTTGTGTTTTCGGCGTTGTCACCGCAGGAGGACAACAACCAGTTGCGTCAGCAGCTGCTAGAGCGCACGGGACCGCAGGTACCCACCAGCCTGCACCTGACAGAGGAACAGCAGCTAGTGCTGGAAGAGGCAGCCAAAGCAGTGCTGACAGAGCCGGAAAGTGAGCTAGATGCAAATGATGAAGCAGAGGCCGACGCAGAGGATGCAGGATTTGGTGACGAAGCATACTTGCAGGAGCAGCAGCCTGAGGCGTGAGGACAATTGTAGTGCTCCTGGGTGCAAGCCACAATATAAGGCATAGTTTGCGACTTGTTGCAGCAGTACATGGTCCGTAAAGCTATCAAGTAGCAGAGCTCACCACCTTGCAGTGGTTTGCTTAGTCGATGTCATTCTGCCTGCTTGCATTCAAGTTCGCAAGTGCGCAAGCTTGATCTTTCTGTAACGGCCGCCCGTTGCTCTTATTAGACAAAACTTGATTAAATCTTAGGTTTGCAACCTGCAATCTATCACAGCAAGCAAGATGGCAGCCCTGCAGCAGAAAACGCTTACCGGTCCCTGCACTGCCAGGCGCGGTGCTTTCAGCGCCAGCAGGTTGGCCGTGAGGCCCCAGCGCCGTGCTGCTGTTGCAGTGCGTGCAGAGTCGGAGGCAGCCGCACCTGCAGCAGCTGGCGTGGAGAAGAGCATGAGCTACTTCAAGCCAGTGCTCGACATCGAGGCGATCAAGGGCGTGCTGCCTCACAGGTGAGTGAATGATATACAGTTTGATGTAAATTAAGCAATTGACGCCGGTACGTATGGGGCTGCCAGCTTGAGTGTAATCCTTGCGGGATTGCACCCCAGTGACTGCTCTGCCCTGCCTACGCACTTGGGCTGTGCCAGCGACTGCCTGTTGCCTGCCATTGGGTTGATTGAAGCAAAGTACTCACATTCGCACCGACAGCCAGCTGCATGCATACTGCAGCACCACACCTGCAGCAGCAGCAGTTATCTACATCAGCAGTGAAATCATGTTTCACCCTGTGACAGCACTTGGTTGCCTCATTGGCGCTGTGCAGGTACCCCTTCCTGCTGGTGGACCGTGTGGTTGAGATTGAGTATGGCAAGTTTGCAGTGGGCTACAAGAACATCACTGTGAACGACCAGTTCTTCAACGGTCACTTCCCCGAGCGTGCCATCATGCCAGGTAAAGACAGCAGCAGGCTCACGCAGACCCTCACTCCATAGCAACAGTACGCGTCGCAACGTACACTCTAGCAGTCACATGTACATCAGAATCAATAGATCGTGTCGTCGCCTCTCTGCCACGTTGTGTTGCACCATGTAGCGAGTATCCTTGCACCAGCCCACAGCTACCAACCAGCCCCCTGCAGCATCTGAAAAATCAATCCACCCTGTCTGACCCCTGCTGTTGGCTGGTCTTGTCCCTGGCTATCTATCTACCCTAGGTGTGCTGCAGATTGAGGCTATGGCGCAGCTGGGTGGCCTTGTGATGCTGGACCCTGCTAATCAGGAGGCCAAGGAGCAGTTTTTCTTCGGGGGCATTGAGGGATGCAGGTTCAGGCGGCCAGTGGTGCCAGGAGACACATTGGTGAGATGCTGTGCGTGTCCGGGAAGCTATGCTGAACAGCTGTTTATATGTTGCGCCAGTGGCTGGCTGAGAGTACTGGACGCACAGGCCAGTACCACGGTGTGGTAGTGAAATAGCACCAGCACTCGAGCAGAAACGAATGCAGAGACACCCTACCATGGTGTGGTAGTTTGTTGGTGTACAACAGTGAGAATGGTGCAAAGCAAGGGTAGAAGTTCAGGTGGCTAGAGGCGCCTGGTGCGCTGGTGCGATCACCTAGGAAGCAATGCGTAGAGAGCATAATCTATCGGTGTACTGCTGATGAAACAGCAGACACGTCCTGCTAGTGCACGTTGATTCATGTTCAGCAGCTGTCAGCCAATGTTGGACACTCGCTATATATTTTCAGTGCATAACCCGCTGACATTGTGTCGCCCCTCTGCATGCAGCAAGACCCAACACTTCTGAACAGACTGTATCCAGTAGTACACGCAGTGTACTACTACTGCACATACACATACTGCTGGCTGACATGCTCAACGCTTTTGACCTTTGATATGCTGCCGGCGTGTCCTGTCCCTCGCAGATGATGCGTGTTGAGGTGACCAAGTACAACAAGCGCTTTGGCATCGTGAAGATGAACGCAAAGGGCTACGTGGGAACTGACCTGGCAGTGGAGGCAGACCTCACCCTGGCTATGGGTAAGACCTCATAGATAGGTTTCTAACCCTAGCAGCAGCAGCAGCAGCAGCAGCGAGCAGCAGCGACCACGGGGACAGCGGAGAGCAGGCTATTGACAGAATTGCTGACAGCTGGATGCCCCTGGAAAGCCAGGCATTGCAGGTGGCAATGACAGAGTCAGCGATAGGCACTCAGTGCCAGCAGTCTGCTGGCAGCAGCGCTCCTTGGCGCCTTCAGGAGACAGCATGCCGCCGGTTGTTCTGGCAGCAGCCAGCAGAGGAGCTGCTACACATATCTGCAGCTGCAACGTTCAGCAGCAGCAGTAGCAGCAGACAGTGGTCCCAGGCAGCAGCAGGAAGCAGCAAGCTTATGAAGCAAGATGTATGGGAAAGGGTGTTGCACATATATGGCTGTATATACAGCCTGATCCTGCAGCTGTGTGCAGCAAGCTGCTGCCAATTGGTGACTCGCACAATGCGGCTGCGGCTGGTGTGGCGTCAAAGTGCCTGGTTGACATATGTCTCTACATCTGATTGTGTGCTCAGCACCAGAGATGCTTGCGGTATGTTCTTTGACATACTGCTCACAGAGTCTGGCGCTGCAGGGTCTGCTCTCTCCATGTGTACCATGCAGTGTATGGTCACCAATTTGCTGTACGTGTTATGTCATGCTGCACTTTCCTCTGTAACATCTTTGTCACTTGAGGTTCGCACCAGTACGTGTACTGCGGATTGGCCCAACGGTTTGCAGCAATCTCTGCTGCCGCTCGGCATGTTGCTGGCTGCTGCATTGCTAGCAGCAGGCACACTGACTGACTTGAAACCGTATAATGCATATGCCAACCAACTTGAAGGTGTTACCTGTAGCATAACTAGCTAGTGTACACACGGTTCCTGGCAAATGAAGGCCAGCACAACAGCAGGAGAAAATGCAAGTACCCCATTTTCCCCACACAAGCAAGCAGAGGCATGCACCAGCGGACAGACAGGGCAAGAAAGCGCATCGTCATAGTATGGCATATATGATATAGCTGGTAGCATGACATAGCAAGAGAGGAGTGCATCTGACTGCACAGGCAAGTACTGTCCCCGCGACTTCACACAGCTGACTGTCGGACGCTGTTCAACTTGTACACAGCGGCTGTGAAGATGGCTTGCCAGCGCATGCAGAAGAGGACAGCAAGAACAAGCAAGGCACCCCTACATCAACAACAGCCTGACGCCCAGCTTGAAGCAAAGCAAACAGATGCACAAGAGAGAGGAATAAGGGACTCCAAGGAGCCAGTGGCTGACCATGCGCATGCACGTGAAAACCCAAAAGCCCGACGTTGACATGGCCCAAAGGGAAACAAACCCACGCACGAGAAGACAGCCAGCACACTGCTGCAGTTGCACCGCTGGTGGTCATACAAAGCGGCACTGAAAAAGTAACAATGCCTGTGGTCATACAAAATGCAGGCTCGCAAGCCCTATTAGGGCTTGGGATACCTGACTCTGCACTGCCAATTGGCCAACACAAACTTGGCGCCGCCATTAGCGAAACCAAGAAGTCACAATGCGTTCACAACGCAGAAAGATGATAGTAGTAGAAGCAAACAAGCAAGCGTGACAAAGGAGTGATTGCAACGCACACAAGGTGATGAGGAATCTGCACAGAGCACCAGCTGGATTAAACCGGCAGTTGGCTGCAGGCTGCGCCCCAGCAGGCTGGCATTTTGCAAGCCACAGAATGCATAATACGGAACCTGGTGAGAGGTGTGTCACGGGGCCTGCTAAACCTCAAAGCAACAAGCCGCCCCAACGGCAAATCGCATGACACAACACAAAGCTGCATCGCAGCAACAACAAATCTGCAAAGCACAAAAGATTGATCTGCAAAACAAACAGGGTGCAGGTTCAACCTGAACACAGCACCCATTCGTCAGTGGTGACGAATTGTGTGCCCCACAGGCCAACTGCCACCAAATTCAACACCACTGCGGAGCTGCCACAAAGCATATATCGCTGGGATGCGCCCCCCTGAGCAACAGGAATGTGAAAGGCTATGAGTCATCCACTGCCCAAACATTGGCAGGCAGTTACTAAGTGGCTGACTTCCGTAGCAACACCGGATCAAAAGCTACAAGCCAGCCGCTGCACAAACCATCTGCATGCTATCACCTGAGTGGCTGAGCCTATAGCAACGACGGATCATAGCATCGGGAGATCATGAAGACAGGCTGCTAGCTATACGGTTGAGTCTGTCTAGCGTCCAACTAGTATCGCGAAGCTGCAAACAGGACATTTTGTCTGATGCGAGCACACACAACACAGCAAGGCATGCACTAAACATGTCTGAATGCAAAATGGCAGAGAAGGCACAACAGATAAGCAAGACTACACGATACACCTCTGCTAACCCATGCGAGGCGCCCAAATTTGACGCAGAATGCTGTCTACACTGAATGCTGCTGCGCACACAATGCTGGCTACAGCACGAAATGCTACACTGCTTTGATCATGACACCCCCCACACTGAAAGACATTCCGCAGCCGCGCAAGTTGTCAAACGCACAATCTAAGCTGCCTGGTCAACTAGGCGGTGCGAGGAAAGCAGGCAGCAACCACCCCACTGTGTGCTAAGCTACTGCATGCCAACGACGCCTGCTGCCACGATCTTGACAACATCTGCTACCTGCTACCACTGATTCAAGACACCTGCTACCAGCTTGGTCAGATTGACAAAACACCTGCTACCACCGAAGTAGCACTGGCGCATGAGCGTGGGAGTGTACCAGCCAGTGGCACTGCCATTGCCTGCACTACAGGCACCTGCACTACTGGCAACACCACTGCTGCATGCACGCTGCAGTACTACTGCGCTGGCAGCGCACAAAACCGTGATGCTCATTAATACGAACGCTGGAAGCAGTTGCTCATATGCCTGCAGCCAAACATGTAAAACCATCTCACATCGCTGCAGAATATCAGCCTCTGGCATAGAGACCAAGAATTCCCCCGTAGCATGACCTGCTGTATTGAACACGACTAGTACAAGGCATTGCAATCATCCGCCGGCAGTCACAAACCAGGGCACACTGGGGCTGCCAACCAAGCCTCTTTGCGCTGTCCACCACTTCAGCAGTGTTATTTTGTGGTGGCCACAGACTGCCCACTGTCTAGAGTGAGTCGTCACACTGGTACTGCATGGCGTAAGAATGCAATGGTGCGGGTAATCGGAACGCCAATCCCAATACACGTGGACACCCCTCCTGTGCAGGCAAAAAGCACTGGCAAAGCTAGCAGCGGTGATCCCAACGCACGCTGCTGCTTTTCAAGTGCTGGCAAGGTGCAGCATGCCCTGCTACCATGATGCACGATACCAAAAAGAGCGCATGCAGCGTGTCGCAGCATGCACAACGAGGTGGTGGGCACAGTTGTCACTGCTGCCACAGCAAGCATGGGATGTCAAAAAGCGCGGCAAATCTGCAATCATCAACCACATACCAGCATGCACAAGGCATCCCAATGTCAGGCGGCTGACACTCTGCTTGTCCAAAAAATTCAGATGTCTTGGTTGATACGTCAGATGCACAAGCTCAGGAAGCATCCTGACACGGAAAACACACGAACACATGCTCCAACATGACACTTTGATTCAATCTAAGTTAGAACACCGTGTAGACAAAGCGGAGCACAACACATAGTCGACTGCGCAGCCACAGCATGCCAAAACTATTGTCAGCATCCAAATGACATCGTGCCAAACTGCTGTCAACACATTGCCAGCATCTTCACTGTGATACAAGCACGTACGGTTGCACACAAGTTGAGCCCCAAGTGCGCGCTTCTCTCAGCACTTTGTAAGTCCCAACATAGAACTGAATGCGCAATGCACCGTGCACACACCAATGCATTGGTCAGCAGCCTCAGCACATGCCGCATCCACCACTGCTGCACCTACAGCAAGCTCCACCCCTCCTCCCCCAACCTCACCCACTCACGCCTACGCGTCACCCACAACACATTAGCCCCAAACATCAGCCGACAATAGCCCCTCCATACTCAATGCAACACACCCACCACTGCTGAATCATCCGCAAACAGCCACCGCCCGCCAACCACCCACAACACCCCCACGCTTCACCCAAAACACAGAGTGAATGAGTGAGTGATCAACCTCCCAAGCACTCTGCAGCGCCTGGGTTAGTCGTGGCTAAACAGGACGCGTTTGGAGAAGGGCTTAGCAACACATCAGTCCACCTATCAGTCCACCCATCACTCCCCACATTGGTCCACACATTAGTCAACACATCAGTCCACCAGCAATCCCTCCGTGCTCATTGCAATCTCGGGTGCATCACACGCAGCCACCAGCATCACAGCAGGCACAGGCCTTACGGGAGCAGCAGGCGGCTCAAACCCGCTGCCCAAACTGCCGCGCCGCAGCAGCGGCTGCAGCACACCAACCGGCCCAAAACCTGCAGCAGACGGACTAGTACTGCCAATCCCACCACCCAGCATCAGCCCTTCGTTGTTGTGTGCGGTGTGCAGGGATGCAATGCTGCTGTGGTGCGGTGCTCCGCTCATAACGCTGCTGCTGTGGGTGCTGGATCCAGGGGACGGCCACGCGTTGCTCTGGCTGTGCATGATCTGGCCTGTTGGGGTGTGCTGGGGGCTGATGCTGCCTGTGGGACTGCGAACTGGACTGTGAACTGGGGTGTGAACTTCGTCAAAGTCGTCACCACCACACTGGCCAGTGACAAGCGGCCGCAGCTGCTGCTGCTGCTGTAGCATGCTGCCGCTGCGAGCTGCAGGTGATGCTGCGTAAAAGCCACCAGCGCTAGTGTTAGGCAGCCTCACAACAGGTGAAGCTGACGCAATGCCAGGCCGTTGCTGCATCAGCAGTGCAGGAATACCTGCAATGCCGCTGCTGCTCATCCCAGCAAACCCTGACCTGCTAACACCCAAGCCCTCCGGAGCCGCGAACAGCGCTCCAGAGATACTCTTGCCTGCTCGCGTCACCATGGTGTCATCCTCGTCATCTGACAGCTCACATGTGTAACCACCAACTAACAAGCTGCCTGCGGCTGACCCTACAGGTGAAAACCTTGCCACTGGCTGCAATGCAGCTGCTGCTGGGGTGGCATCTGCAGTCCCTGCAGCAGCAGCTGCTGGCAAGCCAGATGCAGCTCGCATTGCTGGGCTCATGCTCATGCCAGCAATGCCCTTCAATGCATCTACCTTAGACATCTCAAAGCTTGGCCTCCTGATAGGTGTGAAGTAACCCCCAGCTGCTCTCGAACGTGATGCCGAAGTACCCTTGCGCTGAGCAGCAGCAGGTGGTACTAACTCATCTGCCCCCCACATCTCCCCACTGTCACTGTCGCTGTCGCTGCTGCTGCAGAAAGCCTTGCTGCTGTTTCTTACCAGGGAGTGCTCAGCGCTGAAACCCATCCTGGAACCACCACCAGCACCAGCACCACCACCACAACCGCCGCCAGCAGCATTAGGCGGAGTGCTTCCATCCAACCCCTCAGGGCTACCAGGGTTGCCAGTCAGCAAATCCAGCACACCTGATACCGTATCGCGGTTCGCATGGCTACCAGAAACAATGGTGCTAGCCCAGCTATTAAACAGGCTGCCAGAGGCAGCTGCACCCTGCTGCAGCCGACGACTGGGAGTCTGCAATGCACTTTGAGGGACTGGTGGTAGACCTGAGTTTGATGCAAAGCCAGATCCCGATGCTGCACCCGCAAACCCTGACGATGAATGCTGCAGCCTGCTGCGTCCTGGCGTCATCAGTAGGTGCTGCTGAGAGCCGCTGCTGCTGCTGCCGCTGATGCCACCATGAGGGCGCGCAGCAGCCAGGGCAGGGCTCCCAAAGCTGCCACCCCCTGCCAACTGCCTGTCGACCTGGTTGTTGCTGCTGCTATTGCTGCCCCAAGGTGCCCCGGCTGTTGCTATCCCTGCTGCTGCTGGGGGTCCAGCCATCTGCCAAACCCCGGCGAATGCTGCATTGGCATTGGGCAGTGCAGCAGCACCCGCGCCAGGCCTGACAGGAGAGAACAGCAGCAGCTTGCGCTGCGCAGCATTCTTCTGCACCTGCTGGGCGCTGCCAACCACGCTATCCTGCTGCTGCTGCTTGTTGGCACGGGGCGTCACACTAAGGCCTCCTGCTGCTGCTGCTGACGCAGAGCTGGGCGTTGGTGGCAGCTTGCCAGGTGTTATTACGCTGCCGCCAGGCGTCATAACAGGTGCATGAGGTGGCAGCCCTGCATGGCTGTTGCCTGACTGATGGTAGTGGCTGCTGCTACTGCCAGCTACATTTGCACCAAGCGAGTAGCCGGAAGCGTAACCAGTGCCGGTGCTAGTCACACCTCCAGGAGTGTAGCTGTTACTAACATGGCCCGAGGTGTAACCGGAAGCTGAGTAGGGTCGGTACGGTGTGTTGCGCTTGCTGCTGCTGCTGCTGCTGCTGGGGGTGCGAAGGCGCCGGCCGCCGCTGCTGTGGGATGGTGTTCGCAGCGATGCTGATGCGTGGTGACGGCTGGGTGTTGGCGGCAGATTGCTTGCGCTGTTGGTTGGGATTGCAAACCATGTGGTGGTGCTTATGGAGGTGCTGTTGTTGTTGCAGCGTGTGCTGAGTAGGTTGTGGTTGGTCGACAGCTCTGCAGCTGCAGGTGGTGAGTCAGCACACTTTTGTAACGTCAGTCAGTCGGTTGAAACACAGAGTGAGGAGTGAGGTGATAAGGCATGTGAGTTATGCAGGAGAGTAAGACTTAGCACCCTATATGCAAGCAAGCAGATGAGCAGTAAGACGTAACACCCTATATGCAAGCAAGCAGACGAGCAGTAAGACCTTGGCCCCGCTTGGGAAGCTGTGTAAGCAAGCAAAGCTGCTGGCACCACGTGCATGTAAGGTGTTTTCACGGGTATCGTGCTTCTGCGCCAAGCACGCATACACTGCCAGCATGCCAGCTGGCCGCATTGCCCAATTTTTTCGGCGCTGCTTTGGCGCTGCGGCATCACCTTGCTGTGATACACAAAACCAACACAGCAATACCCTAAACCACGGCTGTCAGTCTGTTGCTATGCACAACAGCGGAAGCTGCACCCACCTGGGTCAAAGTCATCCATGCCTGTCATGTCAAACACGTGCCCCTGCCCCCACCAGACTCGGCATCACCAGACCCAGCAGCAGCAGCAGCAGCAGCAGGAACGCCGCCACCTTGCTGCTGGCCACCAACAGGAGCTTGCCCAACACTACCAGGAACCTGCTGCTGCACCTGGCTGCCACTGCTGCCGCTGCTGCCAGACACCGGTGCCAGGCCTGTTGCTGTGCTTGCAGGAGATCCACCTGATCTCACCACTGCTGCTCCTGAGCTGCCCATACCACCTGCTGCCAACCCAACCGCTGCATCTGCTGCCGGCCCCGCCCCCTTTGCAGCACCCTGCGTGGCTGCTGCTGCAGCCGCATTGTTACCACCTGCAACCCTGCCACGTGGCGTTGGCATTGCCCACTGCTGCTGCTCAGCATCCTGCTCCGTTGTCAAATTATAAGTAAAGCTGGAGCCACTGAAGAGGCCAGCAGCCGTCACAAACTCGTCACTATCGTCATCTAACAGCTCAGCCCCCTGCTCAACAACACCCACAGGACCCCCGCTGCCAGCACCACCCACTACCTTGCTGCTGCTGCTAGAGCAGAACGGCAGCAGCGTATCGAGTTGAGCTTCAAACTCTGACCTGTCCCCACCTGCCACATCCTGCTGCTGCTGCTGCTGCATAGAACCCAATGCTAAGCCGCTGCTGCTGTTGCCTCCTCCTGGCCCCTGCTGCAGCTGCAGTGCCTGCAGCCGCTCAGCAAGTCCTCCACACACGCCAGCAGCAGCCAGACTAGGCCCAGCAGCAGCAGGACTCGCTGCAACCGAACCAGACGCAGACAGCATGCCAATCGTACTGCCGCTTTCAATCACCGTTGGCAGCGTATGCATCATCAGGTGCTGCAGGGGCCTGCGTGCTGGACTATTCATCTGCATTTGCAGCAGTCTGTTGTTGACCATAGGGGACCTGGGGGGATGCTGCTGTAGGCTGTGTGGGCCAGCTGCAGCTGCTGCTGGTGCTGCTGCAGCTGTAGGGCAGCTGCTGATAGCACAGGAGGAGCCACAGGTGCTGCTGGTGAGGGTGCGGCAAGTGCAGCTGGCATTGGGAGGCCTGGCATGTAGCTACTAGCTGCCCCTGGTGGAGCTGCCAGTGGTGGTGCTCGTACTGGAGAGTGGAAGGTAGAGGGAGCAAAGGCAGCTGGGGATGCAAGCAGAGTTGCTGCTGCTGCTGCTGCTGCTGCGCCTGGCACAGGTGCTGGCCTGTCTGCCTGTGCAGCAGGATACACCCAGTCGCACCTGCTGCTGCTGGTGATGCATGCGGCCTGTGTGGTTGCGTCATGTCCAATGCACCTAGCGTGCGGTGGTTCTGCAGACCCCTGCCGCCCCCCACAGGTGCCGACTGCGTGCGCAGGCTGCCTGAATCGCTGCCGCAGGGCTGCTCGTGTTGTGCTGCCTCTTCGCCGCTGCTGCTGTTGTTGATGGAGCTATACGCACTATCTGTAGACGGCCTATGGCCAGGGCCACTGTTGGAGTTAGATGCAGCAAATGAGCTGCCAAATCCACCGGCACTGCTAGTAGCACCGCTGCCGTTGCCACCCATCGAGCTGCTAACAGGCAAGCTAATGCCGCTGCCAAAACCGCCGCCGCTGGCACCAGCAGCAGTGTTGGGGCTGCGCGCAGGGCTCGTGCTGTTGCTGCCGCCAGGAGTGCTGCATTCTGCGCTAGCGTTGACATCGAGTGCCGCAAATGTGACGACAGCTCCACGGGATGATGAGTCAGCATCGGCAGCTGGGATCGGGGAGTAGCTGCGGGACCTACCACCACCAGCAGCAGCAGCAGGTGCTTCGATCTCACCCAGGCTGCCGTCGAAACTCCTGCGCACCGTCCTGCTGCTGCTACTGCCACTGTTCGGCCTGCTGCTGCTGCTGCTGCCTCCTGTGTAGCTGCTGCTGCGGCCCCTGTCCTTATTTGGCGGCCAAGGATCCTCCACACTCCCAGCGCGCCTCGCCCTGATCTACTGCACCCCTTCCTGCCCCTGATCATTTTCAAGCGCCAGATCGTCACTAACAATGTTGATAACACCAGGATGCGTGCTACCACTGGGCTCGGAGAGACCACCCCTATGGGGCCTGTTTGGTGACACTGGCGCACTCCTACTCCTAACCGTGTTATTAGCAATGCTGCGCGGCTGATGCGGTGCATCCGCTGCAGCTGCTGCTGCTGTGCCAGGCCCTGCTGCTGCTGCTGCACCTTGTGCAGATGATAAGTGAGACAGCAGCTCCTGTGCAGCTTGCCGCAATCCCCTGCCAGCCAGCAGCAGCAGCAGCTCGCTAGCTAGCAGCTGCTTCGCCTCTTGCAGCTGCACATTGCTGCTGCTGCTGCTGCTGCCGGTACAGCCAGCAGCAGCTGCGACTGGCCCTGCTGTTGCTGGCCTGTTTTGCAGCGTTGCTGCCATTGCAGGGATGCTGCCGATGCAGCTAGTGTCTGTGGCCTGCACTGCATATAGCCAGTCCCATAGCATGGGCTGCCAGTGCTGCAGGTGCAGCTGGCGATACACTTGCTGCAAGTCGCTGCTGCTGCTGCTGCTGCTTGTGGCTGTGACATCAGCCAGTGTTGATGCAGCTGCACTGTTGTCATCTGGAGCTGTTATAACGTCAGAAGCCTCAGAGTGACCTGGTGTGACGGGCCTTGCTACGCTAGCGCTACTCACAGCGTGTGACAGACCCTGCTGCTGCTGCTGCTGGCCTGGCAGATCTGCTGCACTCCCCGGCTGCTGCAGCAGCAGCTCCGCAGCCATAGCTTCAAACAGAGCCATGAGCTGCTGATGTGCAGCAGCATTACCAACAAACAGCAGCGGCAGGCATGCCCACAAGGTGGCAGCCTCAGGCAGTGGGCTGCCGCCTGGCTTGGTTGCTGGAGGTGCTGCTGCTGCTGCTGCAGGCTGTGGTGCCGCCAGGACGTACATGACAGCGGGACCGGGGTGCAGCTGGCTGTGGGGCAGCTCCAGGCTGAATGCACACAACCAGCAGACAAGCGGCATACGAACAGTAAGACTAGGAATCGGGTGAAGTAGCGATGCACAGGGTGAAGTGACGATGTAGGGAACAAACCTTTGTTTTGTGCAGGACTCAAGTGGGCTTGCTCAAGCAACACGCATTTTTACAGGCACTTGCACTGTGTGAGTCACACAGAGTTTGTCTGGCATGTTTGCTCCAAACCTGAGCGAAACCTCAACCACTGCCACCAAACGACAGGTGTTGCACACATCCCTGTTTGCCATCGCAAAACACACCAAGTACTGCATCCCTGCAAACTCACCTGGCAGTCAGCCCAACACTTGCCACA
The DNA here is from genome assembly GCA_902809745.2 of Tetradesmus lagerheimii. Classification (NCBI taxonomy): domain Eukaryota; kingdom Viridiplantae; phylum Chlorophyta; class Chlorophyceae; order Sphaeropleales; family Scenedesmaceae; genus Tetradesmus; species Tetradesmus lagerheimii. Next base: position 58,316 of record CADDIJ020002134.1, on the reverse strand, counting down.
GCCGCCTGCTGCTGCTGTTGCTGCTGCTGGGGCTGCAGCTGCACCACCTGATCAGCCACCACTGCTGCCCCCTGCACCAGCAGCACCCGCACTGCAGGCGCAGCAGCAGCCGGCAACCCGTGAACTGTCACCTGCACTGTAACCGCACTGCTGCTGCTGCTGGATGCTGCTGCTGCTGCTGCAAGCTTGATGCAAGGTGGCTGCATCCAGCATCCCATGGATGCAAAGAACTGATCACAATCTGCAGGTGTGCCTGCACTGCCCCCTGTGCCACCAGCAGTAGCAGCACTGCCAGCCACCTTCCAGGCTCCATCTCCCTGCCTTGCCACCACAACTGGGCCCTGGCAGCGCCAGCTGCACATTGCTGCTGCTGCTGCTGCTGCCGCCTGTGTCACCACCGCCGCATAATGCAGCGCTGCTGCTGATACCACCTGCTGCACCTGACAGCTGAGCAGTAATAGAGGAAGGAGAGCTTATTCCAATCTGCTTGGGGCTCCTGCTGCTGCTGCTGCCAGTGAGGCCCAGCTGGCTCACAAGCTGCCTAATAGGCATCCTGAAAGATGAGTCAGCAGCACGTGGTGCCGCCACAGCCAGCAGCAGCTGGAAGCAGCCACGGACAGCAACCGGCGGCAGCAACATCATGTCACCTTGGCCACCGCCGCCGCCGCTGCTGCTGCTGCTGCTCTGAGCGGCGCTTTGTGGGTTGGTCGCTGGCGTGAGTGCATTGGAGGGCCCAGCAAACTGCTGCTGCTGCTGGTGCTGGCGGCGCTGAGCATCTGCTGCTGTGGCAGCGTTGTTGTCTGTGAGCTGCTGAGTCAGCAGTGACGTCAGCAGCTGGCCCTCTACTGCTTCTGACAGCGGCACCTGCAGGGGGGGCGGTGGACACGACAGCAGCACAAGGCAGATGTTATGCAAATGGTTGCTTTGAGAAAAGTTTTGTTGCTTGAAACAAACAGGGGGAAAGAGAGGGAAGGAGAGACACAGAGAGAGCGAGTATTTACGTGTTCCGCGTTTGCACACAGGCACCAAAAGCAGTGGTACGGCATGTGATGGACAGCCTGATGATTATGCAAGGATGCACTGCCAAGGTTACAAATAGCGAAAGCACGAGCAACCTCGATGAGTTCAACTCATGTCAGACACACGGACACGTGTGCAACTGGTTGCCTGCAGAACCTGGTAAGCCATGCAGGCAATCAGTGACACCAACGTCCGTGTGCCTGATATTGCACTCCTGGTGAAACAGAGTATGGTCAACATTCACATAGTCACACACACCAAACCACTTCGTAAGTACACAAGCCAAAACGCATGTTGCTTGCAAGCCCATTAGCTGCCCCTTCAATGTCCACCTAGCAATTGCTCGTTGGTTGCGGCTACTAGTCATCACCATCATTCAGGCGAGCCGGGTGATGGGGACGACTGATAGCCGCAACCAACGATCGCCCAGCGGTCAAAACCCTAGTCACGCCCCCCACCCCGCGAAAGCCAGCTGACGCCCCCACAGGCCGCGGCCCCGCGGCCCTCTGTTACACGGCACGCGCGTGCGTTACACGGCCCCCGCCCCCCGCCTCACGCCCCCAACCGCTGGGCGATCGTTGGTAGCGGCTATTCATCAACCAATACAGTGCAGCCTCACGTACACGGGCCGCGGCCCCGCGGCCCTGCGTTACACGGCGCCCCACCCCCCGTGTAACGCCCCCAACCAGTGACTCAGAAAGCACCCGCAGATGTTACACCAGGCTGTACGAACCAATGCAGCCTGATGTAGGCAGCCAGTGCATACATGAACCCGACTTTCTGGCACAATAAACATGCACAAACAGCCCACCACCAGCCACTGCAGACACCTTCAGCCACACGACATCACGCACATATAAAGTTATCAGTTGCTGCACTGATAGATGCTGCACTGAACTTTTAACTTTTCACTCGAGCCCTCAGCGCCTGCAGCGCTCAAAGTCAGGGGTGTCTGCAATGCACCACACATCAGACATATGCTCAAAACACGTCTTCTATGCTCACCTTGAGCGCCAGCACATGGTGCTCAATGGGCTGCTGCGACACTGCTGCACAACCCCTGCTGCCCTGACAGCAACCCCTGGAGCCCAACCATAACATCGACAACAATGCGTCTCACCTTGATCCAGCAGCACATGATGTTCCGGACACCGGTGGCACCGGGATCCTTTGATGTTCCAGACACCGGTGGCACCGGGATCCAGCAGCACAGGACTCGTACAGAAATGCGGCCGCTGCAGTCCCCAAGGCGCCGCCAGTGCAGCACACAGCGGCTCACCTTCACCACAACTTGAAGCCCAGGATGTCTCACTGGACTCCTACAGAGCACAAGCTCCTGTACAGCCACACGTGCTGAGAGCCACACCACAAACACCATGTCGTCGAAGAAGCCACACTGCAGCTTGATTCACAGCCAACACGTGGTGCCTCACAGGGCTCCTATACAGCACATGCTCCTGTACAGCCACACATGATGAAGACCAAACCAAAACCACCACCATAATACTGATGATGAGACACTGTGGCTCACCTTCACTGCCAGCACATGGTACCTCACTGGGCTCCTGTACAGCACAGGACTCCTGTACAGCCACACCTGCCCATGTCATCCCGATCGCAAACTTTGCAAACTTTGGTGTTGAACACCATATTGCCAACGAAGCGGCACTGCTGCTCCTGTACAGCACAGGGCTCCTGTACAGCCGCACCTACCCCCCAAAACAAACCAGCTTTGAACTGCAAATACAATAGTGATGATAAAGCGACACGGCGGCTTACCTTGACAGCCAGCACGTGGTGCCTCACTGGGCTCCTGTATAGCCGCCTGCTGCCCTGAAACCAAGTCGCTAACACCATGATACTGATGAAGAGACAGTGTACAACAGTGCGGCTCACCTTGACAACCAGCACGTGGTGTCTCACGGGACTCCTGTACAGCACAGGGCTCCTGTACGCCAACACCTGCCATGAAAACCACACCGCAAACACCATAATATTGATGAAGAGACAGTGTACAGCAGTGCGGCTCACCTTGACCGCAAGCACGTGGTGCCTCACGGGGCTCCTGTACAGCACAGGGCTCCTGTACAGCCCCCTGCTGCCAGCCATGTGTGCAGGGCCCTCAGACGCACCTGCCTGCACAGCAGCAAGCACCTCACCCACACCAACAGCGCCAGCAGCAGCAGGCCCCACAGGCACCAGGCTAGACCCTAGACCCTGTGGCCCTAAACCCTGTGGCCCTGAACCCTGTGGGCCTAAACCATGTGGTGCTGAAACCTGACGCTGCTGCATGAAGCCGAGGTCGAGTGCTAACGGCCGCTGGCGCTGCTGCTGCTGGATCTCCTGTGCACGCTGGTGTACGTGGTGCAGGGAGGAGCCAGAAGATGATGATGGTAATGAGGGTAGTGCAGCAGCAAATGCATCGCTGTTGCGGCGGGGGTGAGTGTGGCCAGTGGCGTTGGTTGTGGTGAGGGTGGTGGTGGTGTCGGGTGCCATGGGCCACACTGCTGCTGCAGCAGCTGGCCACTGCTGCTGCTGCTGCTGCATGCTGCTGCCACGCCAAGAGGCGTCAGCTGGTGCTGGGACTGGAATTGCAGTGCTGACGGTGGGGGGTGGTGCGGGAGCAGCAGGGGGCTTGCGCATGGCCTTGCTGCTTGCTGCTGCTGCTGCTGCCGGCTGGTCCCTGCTTGAAAAAGGCACCACATCCTTGCTGCTGCTGGCAAATGCGCTGCTGCTGCTGCTGCTGCCAGCATTACGCACGGCACTGGTCGAGGTGCCTCCTGCAGTTTCGTGTGCACTTTTTGCCTTTGCAGGAAGCTTGCTCGCCACTGCAGGTGCTGCTGCTGCTGCAGCAGCAACACCCACACCAGCCGGCAGTTTAACAGCTTGCAGCTTGCTGCTACCTTTCATCTTATCTGCTGTTGTTAGGCCAGCAAAGTCAAGGTACTGCTTGGTGTCTTCTTCAGAGCTGCTGGGGGTGCACTGCAGCGGTAGCTGCTGCTGCGACAGCGAGCAGCACTCAGAGGATGACGACTCATCAGCTGCATCTACAGCAGACACATGGCTGTCAGCGCTGCTGGTGCTGCTGCTGGCGTCATCATCGTTGCTGCTGCCAGCGCTGGCGGTGTTGCTGCGGCTGCTTGCGGTGTTTCCAGATGCTGTGCTGGATGTGTGCCGTACTGCTGCTGATGGCATGTCGTCAATGAGCGGGCTTGCTGCTGCTGCTGCGATGGTGTCTGTACCTGGGATGCTGCTTGCTGGCTTCAAAGCTGGCTGCTTTACAGGCTGTCTTGTTGTGGGTATAGCAGCGCTCGCTGGCTGTGGCTGCTGCTCCGGCAGGTATGCCGCTCTTGCTGCTGGAGTGTCCTCGACAGCACCAGCACCAGCAGCCATCTTGCCTTCTACTGCTGCTGCTGCTGTTCCTGCAAGTGTTGCATGCTGCTGATCTGGTGCTGCTGATGCCGCATCCCCTGCCGTGCTAGAGCTAGAGGCAGCAGAGCTGCTGCTTGCCTGGCCTGCTTGCTGCCTGCTGCTGGCCAGTGCCCTAGGCAGCACTGCATCAAGCAGTGCCAGCCCAAAGAGCACCATGAGGTCGTACTGCCACTGCTGCGTGAAGGCGCCAAAGAGGGCAGCAACAACAGCAAAGAAGGGATGCCTGGCGGCCTGCAGCCTCATGGGCCTGTGGTTGCAGCATGGAAACAGCAGTTGAAGTTGGGTTGGTGAGCAGGCGGCTGGTTGTCAAACATGGATGTGTACACAGTATGATCTGCTGTTGCTGTTCTGGGTGGTAAAGAATCAGAACACTAGCTGTTTAGCATGAGCTAAACCTTGGCCTCCGAAGTTTTGCTTGCAATAACGTTGGCAAACTTCTGCTGGAGCTGGCAGCTGCATCCTGATCTATCTGCCTGATGTAGCTGCTGCAAGCAACCGCTGATGTATGTAAGCTTCCCTCCTCTATCATGGCCATGATCTGCGCAAGCAGTTCACAGACGTATAAAATATACATACCTGCGGCCGAATCAGAGCTGCTGAAGCCAAGACAACGCAGGCTTGGTGTATGATGGTTTTGCCGTCTGCTGCTCAGGACAGCTCAAGCCTTGGACTAGTGGCCGCTAGCAGCCTGCACAGCCAGTCGCGGCATCACATCCTTAACAATGACCACGAACAACACCAAAGCTGCGGCAAGTAAAACGTTTGAAGCATGCTACCGCGGTGACTCACAAGATCATACCTGATATGGTGGCCCGACTACGCTGAGCGAGCGTGTGATGCCATTTCAGCTGTGTGTAGAAACAGGCATGCAACTTGAATGCTCTAGCACAGAATCTGACGACCTAGGTGCGGTGATGAGACAACCTGGTGCGATTGAGGTGGTCCGTAGTGCTCGATCTACGCTACAAACTATCTAAACACTGGTTGGCGTCATCACACGCAGCACCATCATGGTCGAGACCACTGAAGACGGGCAACCCCCAACCCTGCATGCCTGACGACTGCTAATGGACGCCCTACACCGCACGTATCCTTGTCAACGTTGGAGCTTCCAGGCTTGCAGCGATGGCCATGCACATTGGCCACACCACGTCGTGACATTGAGTGCGCTGTACACACGGGATTCCAGCCTCTGGTGAAAGTGCATGTCAGCAGCAGTACACGGTACTGCCTGTCAGGACAGCAGCCTGGGCTCTTGGCATCACATTTGAGTCGGAGAAAGGTACATGTGCCACCACCCCGTTTACATGCGAAATCTACGAGCAAGTCATATGCACGCAGGTTAGCTACATGTGGGTCCAGTCACCATCTTGATCACAATGCACAAGGATTCGAAGCAAGCCGTCTTGGCTGCAGGCACCCTGCACAGCGTTCAACGCCTCCTGCTCTTGGCCGCAGCAGCCGCACTCTTTGATGCATCAGGTGCCTTCTTCCTGCTGCTCTTGGCTGCTTGCCCCCCAGCTGCTGCTGCTGCTTTCTCTGCAGCTGCGTCGTTCTGCTGCTCTGCAGGTTCACTTCCTGCAGCTGTGCGTGCACCTGCACCCTATTTTGTCTCCTTCTGCTGCTTGGCCTGGCCTGCTGTCCGCTTGGCAGTGCTCCTGCCATTAGCAGCAGGAGTGGAGGCAGCAGCAGCCCTTCTGCCCTTCCTGCCAGTAGCACCTGAGCAACATCACATAACAGGAGCATAACAGCTCTGCTCACATACTGACATGCAGCCTAACGCAGCTGGACGTGATGATAAACACAATGCATGCTTCAACTCCTCACTGCATCTGTCCCACGACCGCACACCATGCCAGTTATTGATGCACACTGTATGTATCAAACACTTGACAAGCTGCTGAGTGTCAGCTGCCTCACCCACCTGATGCAGAATGCTCCTTTGCTTTGCTGCTTTTGCCCTCAGCGTGTTTGCTGTCTACTTGCTGGCGCTCTTGATCCTGCTGCTGCTGCTGCTCTTGGTCTTCATCTTGCTGCTTGCTCTTGCGCTTCCTGGCAGCAGCTGGCTTGGCAGCTTTGGCTGCCTTGGCAGCAGGCCCCCTGAAGCACAGCACAACAGACTTCAGAAATGGCAGCGACGCTCACTGCCAAGCCCACCGTATGTATCTTGTGTGCTAACACAGCCGTATGTGGCCCTAGCTTGTGGGTTTGCACCTACCCGTCAGGAATCACTAAAGGTGGGTTGGGAGTGGCTCCCTTCTTGGGTTCATCTCTTGCTAGAAAAACTTGTAATCAATTGAACCCAGCTACCCCATCATGCCCCATCATGCCTGTGGTGTGTTGAATGCAGTGCATCATGTTGATATGCCAGCAATTGCAAATTCAGCCTGTTGATTTATCCAAGGATTGGATCCAGTTCTTGGAGAACCCAACAGGCTGACTTTGCAATTGCTGGCACAACAACATGTTGCACTGCCTTCAACACACCGCAGGCATTGTGAATCACTGAAGATTTACATGCGCTAGGAGCTTGCAGTTTAGACGAGGCTGTGCTCACCCGCTGATCAGCTTCTGCAGGGCTGGCACGTAGCAGCTGGTGCGCGAACCCACGGTGATGTGGTCTGCAGCAGCAGCAGCCAAGTAACAGCAGAAGCCGCCAAAAGGCAGCAGCGTCATTGAGAGCAGGAGCAGGACCTGCTGCTGCTGTTGGTAATGCTGTTCGCATTGCAGTACTAGTAGCTGCATTTGAGTTGCGGCTTGGTCCCAACGAGGCAGCTGGCCACATGTCAACACGCAAGGGCAGCGCAGGCATCCTGTTTGCCACGGTAGCTCACCTATCTTGTGTCCTGCAAGGGTGCCTGCCTTCTTACCCCACCTGCGGCAGCAAGGGCAATGCACGCAAACCCACAGCAAATATCAGTATTCGTTGTGTGAATGCATATGCACTTGCAGCATGCATATATCCATCGCCCGCTGCTTGTTGTCGTTGTCTAGTGGCTATCACTGGTAACAGCAGGACAGCCATACTGGTGCATGGGTGCAAGGGGTTGGCGTTTGGGGGGGGCTGTGTGGTTTCAAACCAGCATGCTGCTGCCACTGCAGCAACGCACCTGACATGAAACATCCAATCAGCCGGGAACTTGCTAGCGTCTGCATCGGCAGCGACAGCAGTCTGCACCACGTCGCGCAGCGCAGTGTACAGCGCTGCCACGTGTTGCGGCTGCAGTGCAGACAGCAGCTGCTCAGGGTGGAGCCGCGAGTGCCACAGCACCTCATCAGCTACCCAGTTGCCCACACCAGCACAGAAGGTCTGCAATGCAGCAGCCATTCAGAGCAAGGCGAGATGTTATTGTGAGCATAGTGCATCAAGTAATGCGCGCAAACTGCGAGTGCGACGTGCTAAAGGGTCGAGGTGTGCTGTGCCATTCAGGGTGCAGCCGCAGCTCCCACAGCACATCATCTGCCCCCCAGTTGGCCACACTAGCACAGAAGTACTGTGCAACGCAGCAAGACAGCACACGCTAGGCGGGTATGGGAGGCCAGGTTGCATTGCTAGGGGCAGAAGGTGCAGCAGCAGGGTGCATGGGATGCAAACCTTCATCTCCTGTTTGCTATGATCCGGCAACACCCACAACACTGGCAAGCATAAATGTTCGCAGTGTGTCTGTGCTGCAGATCTGCCTCGTGCGTCAGCATTCCTTTCTTGCTGTAGCACGATCTTTCAACAATAGAGCCCCGCCTGGTCAAGCAGTAGCGGCTTCAGTCGTGCTGCACCCTTGGACTTTGCTGCCAGTGCTGCTGTAAATTGCTCCAAGCTGGGTAGCGCCAGCAGCGGGTCAAAGCCCAGCTTGGATATAGACTCGCTGCTCTCAGGATCGCAATCCACGAGCTTGACCCTGCAGGCTCATAACAAGCAACAAGCAGGCTTACAAGCCTATTGAACAAAAGACAGAATAGTCAGCACTTGTACAGCCAAGGACACACATGCAGGTCGCATGCAGGATCAGTTGCGTTACACCAAACAGAGCAGCAGCCATGTGCATGCTGTAAGTACGCATTCAGGCAACTCAGAAAACCGCCCTGACACAACAACTGCTGCCTTGCCACCTGGCTAACTTGCCAGCAGGCCATGCACTGCCGTATGCAGATAGGCAAATGCGGCAGCACCCACTACTACTATCATGATGCGCTGGCTGCTGTAGGCACAATGCCGGCACAGCAGTAGCAGCCACATCATCCTGCTTACTTGCCAAAGCGCCGTGCATCGCAGTATGCCAGCTCACAGGATGCCGGGCCGTCAGGCTTGTCTTGGTGTGGTCCAAAGTGCAGCAGCAGCTTGTGGAAGCGCGGCGGCCAGCTATCTGTTCCCTGGGGGGCACTGACAGCAGCCACAACAGCAGCCACAACAGCAGGTGCAGCAGCCAAAAGGGAACTTGTCCGTGGTCAGAAGTAACACATCTTTATAGATCCTTGGTCAGAAGTAACACAATGTTACTGTTAAAGTGACAGTTTCATCAACTTCATCAAGTGTGCGTTGGCTGGTACTGCAAACAGGTGGAGCCACGACTCAGGCTACAGTGCTGGCACGCAGCTGATGCTGGCAGCCTGCAGCACATCACAGCATGGAGTGCAGCAGCTTGGCTAGCACAGGAACGCTTGCTGCTCTGCTTACTTTTCGTAGGCCACTATGTGCACGTCGCCTGCAGCGTCTCTGACTGCGATGTAACCTGTCATGCCTGCAACAGCAGCAGCAGCAGCAGCAGCAGACGGGCACGCAAGAGGGGTGGGTGAATTCGCACACCACAATGGTGAACGGCTGGTTCGCGGCTGCCTGGGAGATGCAGGATGGGCTGAAAAAGCATACTAGTAGCACTCCGGGTGCTGGCATCCGTCATATAACAAGTACTGACCCCAAAGCAACCCGACACCCCCGTCTTCAGCCATACAGTGACTGGATCGCCCCAAGCCCTGTACAAACCTGTGGCCATGCAGCCACAGTGCTTCAACAGCACCTCTACCAGCTCTAAAGTACAAGTTGTAGCCAGCCTGCCAGGAGCCCGCTGCAAGTACCTCACCAAAGTGCAAGCACTCTGCAGAAATTGGGGTGTACGTGCCACAGTGCTGCTACAGCCAGTTCACCAGCTGCACTACAACAAATAAGGTAAACACTCACCGAAATGCATGAGGGGCATGGGCCCCTGCCCCTCCAAAGTGAGCCACAAGTTCTTGCCCTTGCGCCCTGCAGCCAGCAGGCGCCTGCCCTGCAGCGCTGACACCAGCTGCTGCGGTGTAGAGCCATCAAAGACCTCTGCAGCAGCAGGTGTGGGTTATGTGTGGGCAGGTGCTGCTGCTGCAGGCGCTGACGATGCTCAGCATCCTTACAATAGCGCTGCTCAGCAGGGTACTGACAGCATGATTGCCGCTGCTGTGATTTAGCTCAAGGGGCGGCAGCATGCTTGCTGATGTGGAGACTGCGCACTGCCTCGCTGCTTGGGCCAAACTCTTGATAATTTGTAGTGTTCAGTCATGGGGTACTGGGCAATGCTGTTGTGTTGCTGCGTTGGCTTGCATCAACAGCAGTGTCACTGCCACACAAGCAGTACAAATCCTGCCCTCTGAACCTCTGTATCAATCAGGCATGTTCGGATGCCTATGTGAACAGCTGTTAAACGGTTTGAATCTTGCTGCTCCGCTCACTGTCGTCCACTGCTGCGTCCACTAGTGTGATCTCCCTGCCAACGCAGTGCTCCTCTAAAATGCGCCGTGCTGCCTCGACTTCAGGCAGCTCCGGCATGATAGCAATACCGCAATAAGTTTACGGAGTGTTGCGTCACGGTTTGCGACCACTTGATCCAGTGTTGCTTCTGGAATGTGCCTGCCTGAACAATTGGTGGGTGCCAGGTGCTTGTGTTATGCCTTCAGACGGGATGAACGCCAACTTGCAACCCTTCGTTACACACCAGTGACAGGGAACAGCATGACCGCAGGTAGCACTGCCATGCCAGCAACACACATGTCACTTGCAAGCAGCAATTGCTGCCAAACCCTAACACTTGGAGTGGACTCTCTGGTGCCCCAGACGCTCACACGTGTCAATTAGGCATGCTGCAAGAAGCATGACAGGCAAAAAGGTGCAGTCCACGATATTGAGGTGCAAACGTTACGCAGAAAATTGATGATAGTGCACGGCTCTGCTAACAGCAACGTGACTGGCGTCAGTGATGATCCATTATGCATGTTGGGAGGCCTGGGCCTGTCTGCTAACACACGCTCACAACTGTGTACACCCAGTCATATATGCTTGCCAAGCACAGCTGCAAAAAGCTGCCAACAAACCAGGCGGTGCCTGCCGCCGCAGGCCGCATCTGGAATGCCTGTAAGGCTGCATTTTCACAAAACACCCGTCAAGACCAGCACTCCACACAGACTGCCTTACAGCAGCTTCTCTGCCAATGTCATCTCTAAAATAACGCTGTGCACGAAGTGCAGGGGCACCCACACGAGCAGTCTCACCCATCTCTGATGCACGCCGTCACCCCTACACCCTCTTGCGAAACCTCTTTCGGTCAAGGCTCCAGGATAGGCCACGTGCCCCTGAACACACCGTCAGCCACTCGCAGCGCCTCAGCCACCACAGGCACGTTGTGCACACGCACAATGTCTGCACCCTGCGCTACTGCTGCTACACAGGCTGCCGCAGTGCCTAGATCGCGCTCAGCGGGAACATGCCGGCCTGCAGACAAGACAACAGCACAGGATGTAACGATGCAACATTTATTTAAGCAGTGTTGGCAGGCGTCAAGGATAAGCCAGTTGCCTTGCTCCGAGCAGGTGGCACCAAGCATCACATTCCGCCTGACTAACATTGGTTACTGGCTGCTCCTGCAGTCGTGTTGTTAGTACTGATTTTTTGCTGAGCACCACCAGCTGACATGCACACCCAGCTCATCTAGAGAAATCAACAGTCACACCAGATTTTTTGCCGCAACGGGCCCCCCTGCCGCTCACCCACCTGTGAGTTTACCGATGAAGCGCTTCCTGCTGGGCCCAACCAGCAGCGGCATGCGCCCCCACACCCCACGCAGTGTCTCTCGCCGCATCACTGCAAGGTGCCCCAGCAGCTCCGCGCTACCCTCTGAGGTTTTAGCAAACCCTAGGCCAGGATCTAGGACTAGGTTCCAGGGCAGTACCCCGGCTTCAACCGCCAGTGCTGCTCGCTGCTGCAGCGCCTGCCCCACTTCACGCCACACGCAGTTGTAGGTGGTGTGCTGCGGCTGCATGTGGCAGCAAGACATAGAGCAGCAGACAGCATGAGTCTGCAAGTGTGCATCGACCGGCTATCCAAAAACATACCATTATCTTTCGACAAGAAAGGCAAGGGCAACTGCTGCGGCAGAGGTGTGAGTGCTGACACATGCAACAGCCATCACACCGTTCAAGCACGGGCAACATGCAAATACTAATGCAGCACATAGTGACCGTTTGGCTCCCACCATCGCCCAACCACCTCACCTGCGTAATGTCAGCCAGTTCCTCTCGCATGTGCATCAAGCAGTATGGCACGCCCAGCTTTGCCAAAGTGGCCAGCATGGCAGTCAACACATAGTGACCGTGTGGCCCCCGCCTCAGCCCCTCCTTACCTGGTCATGTTGGCCAGGTCGCTGTGCATCAAGCAAACAATCCACCACAGATACCACCAAATCAGGCAACACATACCGACCACTTGGCCCTGCCCCCACACCATCTCACCTGTGTCATGTTGGCCAAGTCACCCCGCATGTGCATCAAGCAGTACGGCACACCCAGCTTGGCCACAGTGGCCAGCATGGCAGGGTCCAGCAGGCCCCCCGTGACGTCATTGACCATGTCAGCGCCAGCAGCAACAGCAGCCTCGGCAACGCGTGCGTGGTAGGTGTCCACTGACACTGGCAGGTGCACCAGCTCAGAGTCCTCACGCATTGCCCTGCGGTTGACAGCAGCAGCAGCAGCAGCACGAGCAGCAGCAGCAGCAGCAGCAGAATAAGCATCAGACTGCACCCACTCAGGGGTCCCACGCTGTGCCATCGCGGCAGGACCTATCAGGACAAGCCGCAGCAGCCGCAGCCACATGAATAGCAGCACATGAGGAGAACCAAACATGAACACATGCCTCTGAAGCCGCACACAGGCAGTGCATGCGGCGACTGTCAGCCACCATATCAGCAGCACTACACACACACCTCATCCCTGATTAAACATGCTATATGATCTCTCGCATCCTGCAACTGTACAGAGATGCAATTCACATGTGGACTGCATACATATTCCACAAGTGCCCTCCACATGCTAGACACATACATCAGACTTCATACAGCCAAGTGCCATCAGCCGAATGCATATACCCACCTAATCACTGGTAGCACTCGCGCCAGCTCATGCTCAGCTGACAACCGTTGCGAGCCCGGCCGAGTGCTCTGGCCCCCAACATCTATGATCTGCGCTCCAGCGCGAGCCATTGCACGCGCAGCCTCCACAGCTCCTGCAACGTCAACGTCTGGATTGCCTGTTACGCTTGCTGGGTAGCTGCTGCTGCTGCCTGCTGCTGCTGCAGCACTATCTGCTGCACTACTACTGCTATCATTCCCAGCTGCTGCTGCAACTGACTGTTCAGCAGGTAACTGCTGCTGCTGCTGCTGCTCATCCTGCTGCTCCTGCGGCGGTAATGGCGGTGGCGGCGCATACACTGCCTGACTATGCACTGTCAGGCTAGCCTGACGCTGCGCGCCTGCTGCTGCTGCTGCCGTCATGTGGCTTCCACCGTCGCTGAAGCTGTCTGGTGTTATGTTGAGTATGCCGCAGATGTGTGTGCTGTGCCCTAGCTCCCAGATCTGCCTATGGATTGGCAGCACACGGCACAGCCCTGGTTGGCCAACCTGCAGTAGCAGCAGTTGTGCAGCAAAAGGTGCAAATTCCACCTGTTAGTATTCTCATGCAAGCAACAGGCTCAAAGCTTGTGCAGTGCTGCGTACCTCACAGGCACCCCCCGCAATATGAAAAGCAATAGCATACGGCAGCAGCCCAACCTAATCTAGCTGTGAACATCAGCAGCAACAACCTCAGCAAGCGCACAGCAAAGCACCCAGAGCAGCATCAGCAGCAGCAGTGCGGTGTCACCTGCGCCTCTCCCCCTTCTGCCTCCCACTGCTGCACTGCGGTGAGCAGCTTCTCCAGCACTGAGGCCTGCGGGGACGGCTCGCGGATGTAGCCGCGCTGGATGTCCTCAGGCAGCAGCAGGTCAGCCATGGGGGCCTTCACAAATGCACGGTCCTGCCAGCTGCAGGTGCACATGCAGTTGGTGTTTGCATTGAAGATGTTTAGTTGATGTATTTGGGGGTTGCATGGACTGCGCATGGATGGCAATCAGCCTGACTGTGCAGTGTGCTACTTGCAAATGCCAAAACGCTGCTGTTTGCACCAGACTCCTAGGTTGCATGGGTGTCTGCGCACCACCATCTCTGCATGCACAGAACACAGATGTATGCCCCACGTGGCAGCTGCTGCCGCACCTTATGTGGGGTACGCTGAGCACCTCATGCTGCACGTCCTGGTTGCCGTAAAACACGATGTCCAGGTCCAGCGGCCGCGGGCCAAAGCGCCGCGCACCGATAAGGTCGCGCCCTGCAAGAATGAGCAGCATCAAACAGCACCAAGGATGCTCACCGCTGAACACTGGCCATGACATGTTGGAACGCGGTGTGTGCATGATTCCAAACTTTGGACATGCCCCAATCACAAAAAGAAGCAATCAACCTAATACACAGCAGACACGCAGCTGATTCACTATGCTGTGCTGGTTGTGAGTGCTGCATTCTGTATACAGAAGAATATTATCCACCCACATCAGCTGCACATGCCGAAGCCAGCGCAGCAATCACACCCCTGACGGCATGCAACGCGCAAACCTACAGCCACATCTCTCAACAGAACAGCAACCCACATTATGCTTCCAACAGTGAATCAAGTCATCACGCCAAGCAGCAGCAGCAGCCGCAGCTGCCCCGCCTCACCTGCTGCCTTCTCTATCTGCTTGAGGTGGTACAGCAGCTGCAGTGGTGACAGGTCAGTGTGGCCCAGCACTGCTGCGTTGAGGAATGGCGGCTGCTCACTCAGGTACATCGGCGCTGTCTCATACAGCAGCGACACGCGCAGCACCTGCACAGCAATAACAGCATCAGCAGGCAGTGAGGCGGGCAGTGAAGCGGTGAGGCACACAGCAGTGGCCTGCTGAGGCGGGCTGTGCCATGGCTTGGGGCGAGGTAGCAGGTTTCCGTGCTGATACCAGGGTAGTAGAGGTGCAAGAAGTGCTTGCAATGCAGGTGCTGCTTGTGGCACTGTTGCTGAAGCAGCAACCTGACAGCCCCTGCCTTGACAAAACAACATCTGACGTGTAAGTCGCTGCCGCTGCCGCTACTGCTAGTGCAGCAGTTAAAACTGTTGCTGTGATGGGCAGTTTTTGTCCTCGACAAGGCGCGTGCTGAGCTTGTGTAACCGTCTGGAAGAGCTCAACTACCCCGCTGCTGCTGCAACTGCATATGTTAAGCCACCACTGTTATGCAGCGCCAGCCCTCAGGACTGCTGCATGCCGCGTGGCTGGGATAAGCTGAGCTGAACATAGGCAACGCATGTGCCCCTTCTTTATGTATTCACCTTGACTGCGTGGTTGGTCAGACAGACAAGGCCATCCAACAGGTTGTCAACGCGATTGCCCTGCAACAGTCGAAACGCATTGCTCAGCGGAGGGTCATATTCCCTTCTGCTAGACTCTTATCAACAAGCATTTGGTGATGATAAGTAGCGGCAGCCGCAACTATATTGCGCATAAACATACAGCGATGATCCTTAGCCATGCTACCAAGCTCTCAGGCAGGCAACTACTGCCAGCCCTGGTGGTGACGATGCTGCTGCTAGTGCTCACCTGGTTGGTTCCCAGCGCAATTACAACCTCTGAGAAGCCGGGTTTGGGCTGAGTCATTGTCGTTGGGCTAACAGCAGCTATACTGGTGGAGAAGGCAGCACCCCAACTAGCCCTGGCAGCAGCAGCATGTCAATGCCATGTCAGTGTCTTTGTTGCTGCCATAGGACACGCTCATTGGCTGCCAGAGTATGTTAGGCTTACGTATGTAACGTTTGGCCGCATGCAGCGGCCAGCACACTGCTCCCAGCATGCCGCAGGGCCATGTGTGCCCTTCACACTGTTGATCCCTGCCCTGCCCAATCAGCCTATGAAATCAGCACGTAGTCACCATTGCAATGAGATCTAGAACAGTAATCAGATACAGTCAAGGCTGATGGCTGTAGCAGCATGGGCAACAAGCGTTCGTCTAACACTCGAACGTGCCAAAGCCCCAGGGCGTCGACTGCGATATGTGGAACGCTGACAGTGAGCACGAGTAGATGCTTCGATATGCAATGGCTGCTTGCTACGTTGTTAAGGTCAAGAGGCTGTACATTGGCGAGTGCGGAGCCTGTCAAGGGCATCGTGGGGAATTCCACGCATGCATGTGGTCATTTGCCCTTGATTTAAGCACTTGAGTACACTGACGATCTTGCTGACGCTTACAACGAACTGTCGATTCCGTGGCATATGCTTCTTCCCGCTTTTGAGTGAGCTCTTGTTCCTCAGCTAATTAGGGCATCAAGAGGTCACGCAGCTCGGCGTTTTGTCGTCCAACCTCTGAAATCTCAACATAATGCTCAAGAACCGTGCATACAGCGCCATGCAGTGCGCCAGCAGACCACCAGCTTGCAATTTCAGGACACCTTACCTCAGGCGCTGCCTGGTGGTCAGGGCTTTCAGGAGCAGCAGCCCAGAACAGCAGGACAGTCAGGCCAGCTGCGAACAGGCTCCAGTCCGGAAAAACGTTGTCAGCAACAGGCCAGCGACACCCTCAGCTGCTGCCATCACTGAGCTGGTTGCACAGCCGCGTGTGATGTGCAGTGCTTTGGCAGGATTCTGCCTGGTCTCGGCTGGTGTCTTCTTACCAATAGCACAGGATGCAGACAGCAGCAGAACCAGTGACATGTCCACGTTTCTGGCGCACTCTGCTTTGAAGCTATTCAACTCTGGCAGTGCCAGTGCAGCACAGATGGCTCCTGTTGCAGCATCAGACGCTCTGCTTGCAACAGCAGCAGACGCAGCAGCGACAGCAACCACCACAGCAGCAGCAGCAGCAGCTCCAGCTGGCACTGGCCTGCTGCTAGCCATCGATCAGTCAGCACATGCCTTTGTAACAGCCAACACAAGCTACGACTGGCGCGCCCTGCAGGCAGACGTGTTCATCTCTGACAGCTTCATCGCTGCTGGCATTGCCGGCTGGGTGGCATGCACAGTGGCTTGCCTGGCGCTTGACCGCAGCTGGAAGAGTGTGGGGCCATTGGCGATGGCTTGGGCCTTCTACTACGCAACGTGAGTTGAGCAGAAAACGCTGCGGGGAGGGCATGCTGTCAGTAGCTGTTGCTGGGCTGCTGCCAGCATCAGCAGTCACATAACTTGACACAGCGGCAGCGCCTTCTGACTGAATATCAGCGTCTGCAGAGATGACACACGGTTTCTGTGTTGTCAGCTCTTATATTGTACGTGGCGCCACCAGGGGTTCCGGTCGTTCGCCTCCTTGCGCTGCTGACTCATCATGATGCGTACTGCTGTACATGCCGCGCACTGCAGGTGTGGCGCTGTGGGGCATGGTGACCCACCACTTGTGGCCACACTGAAGGACGCGTTTGCACGGGTGCGTCCCAGCGCGATGCACCACACCTACTCCTACCCTTCAGGCCACACGTCAGCGGCAGTCTTCATTGTTGGCGCTCTGGTGGTGGTGCTGCTGCCCCTGACTGTGCAGCTCTTGCAGGAAAAGGCAGCCAGCAACAACCCCAGCCCCAGCCCCAGCAGCAGCAGCAGCAGCAGCAGTATGAGTCAGCAGAGTGAAGGGAGTGATGATAACGCAGCTGCAGCTGATCAGCGCAGCAGCACGTGGGCTGGGTTAGATATGCGGGGTGCGCTGGGGGTGTGGGGGGCAGCATGGGTGGTGACTGCTACCGGGAGGGTGCTGGCTGACGCCCACTGGGTGACAGATACGTGGGCTGGCGGCATGCTGGCTGTGGCTGTGGTGTCCGCGCTTGCGCAGTGCTGCAAGCTGGTGGCGAGTACTAGCCGCGGCAGCAACAGCAGCTGTGGGGACGCAGCAGGGCTTTGAGTAAGGAAGGGGGTGAAAGGTTGGGGGAAATATTGGGTGTGGAGTGGTATCGTGTGTACTGTATTATGCGCAACTCGGGCTGCCATGCACCTCTGCATTGGCACCTGTTTGTAGGTAGGAGTGGTCTTGCTGTAGGCGTACCAGCTGCATGGTTCGGTTTAAACTACCAGCACTGTTATTAGCACGAATGAACGTGTAGCTGTTAAACTCACAATTGGCACAGTTGGTTTTGCAAGGGTGAGGACGCCCTTGTTGTCCTGCCGGCACCATTGTTTCCCGAACGGAAAATAGGCAATGCATTGCCGCTGTTGCACTTCAGCTTGGTCTGTTGTATGCTTTGCCACTTGCAGAGCGCCTGCAGCCTGCAGCAGCAGCAGCAGGTCACTGTAAGCAGTTGGCGGCTGCATAGCATGCATGCTATACAGCAGCACCATCCCTTGGTCAACCCGGAACACTGGTGCAGACATCATGTCAAAGCACTGGCCAATCGCAGCGTGTTTTAGTACATGTGATTTAGTAAGACGATCGCACACAGTCTTTGGATCTAGTTCAAATTGCTCTGCTACCTTGGTCACGGACATGGACAGCGCAGGGCGGGCTGCTGCTGCTTGCTGCCATTGGCTTGGCTGTGTGATGCATGTCACTGTTGCATCACAATGTGGGATAGCAGGCTCTGCCAATGCAGTTTCTACACGTGCATCTGTAGTGGACGGCTTTTGTAGTACAACGTTTGCTTGTGATGCGCCCGTAGCACATGCAAGGAGCAGTGAGCCCTGTCAAAAATAGACGTGGTTTTCATGGCTTAGATTTTGCATGTTCCATGGTCGAAGCTGTTTTTCGCCGGCTAGGTTGCAGTACTGTCGCGTCATGACGGGATGTTGTAGCGCATTTCAGGCTTGTGTGGTGTTGCATGGAGTCTGCACGTGCTCGAGTATGAACTCAGTGTCAACACAGCGCAGCTGGTGCCAGTAACACATGACAGGATGCTGGCAGCATACGCATGGATGTACTAGCAGGATCAGTGACAGCAGAATATGAACAGGCAGCATTGTCGTTGCCTGATTCCCGCAGCTGCGGCTGGCGAGTTTTTCATGCCGCTGTTCTGCTGTGCCTTGTTGGCTTCTGTGATTGTTTCTCAGTAGCAAGCTGCTTTTCAGCTGTTTCTGTTGCTCTTGCTTGATGCTTAGCTGCTGCGTGTTTGGCACGCACTGGCAGATTGCAAACTTGTGGGCCTGACCAGTATGTGTATGTTTCAGTTTCAGTTTACAGTAAGGTCTGCCAGTCAGTGCATGATGATCCTTAATCAATGGGCAACACACAAGTACCCCCCCCCCGCCCCCGCCTCGGACATACAGTGCCCTTACACATGCTCACAATGCTCAGTACAGTGTAGCAATAGGGCCGTTTATTGGGTGTGCCCAGCACATGCATGTTTTCCTGCTGTGCATGCTGGTATCCCAGCACCGCATCACTCTGTGCATGGCGCAGCATCAGTACTGTCAGCACTAGTGAATCTCTGCATTATTTTTCTCATCATATGGTCAGCAACAACGTGCATGCTCTCATCATCATCATCATGTTACCCATTAAGCCATAGCATCAACGCCATGCTCTGAAACTTCAGCACTCTGAATTTTGTGGTTGACGCGTGTACCCGAGCAGAACTGTGACAAGCCTGTGCTGCCTCCCTTGCTGGCACAGCCCCGCCAATCTGAGATCTCGCTGACTGCAGCCCAGGTAGTTGCTCGTTACGCTTTGTACAGGCTGTAGCATGTAGCATACTGCTGTACAGCAAATAAATATATGCGGATTGCCAAAGACAGTGCAAATTCACAAGATGCAATAGCAGCAATGTGCGCGGGAGGATGCAGCACAACATGGGCCCCTGCCACTTGACGACAACAGCTGCTGGGCCGCCATCCGACGGCTGGGATGGTTGCCAGCAGGTGCCCGAAGAACTGTGTACACTCTACAACCAAAATTTGCTCACACTGCTGCCAGCATGCATGCGGTATGCTCAGTATGCAATGCTGCATGTCAACACGGCAACCGCAACGTTTGCCGCCAACACCGTAGTTGTAAATGTGACAACACCATCTGCACCCACAGCCGTTGACCCTGGTGTGCACGTGCATGTTGTACACAAAAGCCTTTTGGGCCTTGCATGTTTCAGCAAGTGCCAACCCCAGCAGCACGCAACAGCAGCACTATGTCAAGGATGTACCCCGGTGCTGAAACGGCTCATGCAACCATGTAAAACGATGCAGCACTAGCATGCAGAACACTGTGGATAACCAAGCCCACCCTCCGCACGCAAACAAGTGCTTTTGGTGCTGCGACTGGACATGCAAACAACGCTGATCACACACTGTATCCATGTGGCACAGCTTCCTGGTGTATCTAACACCGTCTGTGCTTCACAATGCACTTCACTCACATTGTGCACCACCTCGTAGCAAGCATCAGCAGTTGCCCAGTGCATTGTCCGCGTGCTGTGGCAGCGTCACTGTCCGCTGCTGATACTACAGCCCAGGTGAGCAGGCCACGGCATACGCAGCGCTGACGCCCGCACTGTGGTAAATAACAGTCTGTGGGGCGCGGAGCCGGTGGCATCATACTATGAGAAAACGTTGTAGCACTCTAGCAGGGATTGACATGCAGTGACTATGGCTTGGTAACATGCTTGTCATAGGCTCGCATGCATTCCACGCCTTTAGATCTAGGTAGTTTCTGGGCTGCAATGAGGCGCCGCTCAGTTTTGGGTGGGTGGCGCTGCGTGTGGCTGGCTGCTGATGCCGTCTGTGAGTGCTGCCTCATGCCGCGCCCTCAGCTCCTGGCACCTACCCTGCCACTGCTGCACCACGTAGTCGGTCTTCAGCAGCAGCTGCTCCTGCACAGCGGCAGCAGCAGTGGCAGTGGCAGCAGCAGTGGCAGTTGGAAGCATGAGCGAGTGTTGACATTTAATCTAGCAGATACATGATGCATTGCACAGAAGCGACATGCCGTGCGCTCTGCTGGCAGTGAACTGCTGGTGCTACTGTGCAGCAGTGCTGGCAACATTGTTTGGCATGTGCTGAGCTGCCGGCAGGTCACGGTAAGATAACATCATATCCAGCAGCAGCTATGTTTTCTCTATGCTAGGAGGGCAGCAAGCAGGAAGCAGAGCTGGTGCCACCAACAACACTATGTTGCTGCCAGCCGGCTACAGGCTGCTGCACTCACTGCTCTGCTAAGCTCTTGCTCCAGTGCCTGTACCTCCTGCAAAACAGGAGCACAGCACATGTTGACAACACACATGGTGGCGCACACCGCCTGCCTTGATTGCAGCTGGCAACAGACCCGCCAGGTGACCGACTGCTGTGTGTGTTACCGCAGGCATTCATGCGGCAGGACCAACTTCCAACACTTTCAACCTGCTGCTGCTGCTGCCGCCTCTGATGCACTGTACAGCAACTCACAATCGCTCGCAACAGCGCACGCAACCTTGCCGACAAGATTAGACATCAAACCTGATTGAACTGCCTGTTTGCTGCAGGCTTCACACACTTCACGCACACTCTCCTGGAAGCTGGCAACCTTCTGCTGCATGCAGCGATGTTGCCCATGCAGTGCATCTGATGCATCAGTTGCACTGATGCAGCCAACGAAACAGTATACTACACGCTTCCTGCGCACCTGTTCTAGCTGCTGTTGTTTGCTGGTTGGTGCTGCAGCAGCAAAGCTGGAGAGGTACTGCTGCATGCCCGCTACTGCCTCCACATACGCTGCACTGCAGGCTTGAACCCCTGCTGCAACAACACGTGATAAAACGAACGAAACCAGCATGCAGCCAGGCGTTAGCAACTGCCGCTATGCCCCCTGCTGCTGTTTGCATCCATGAAGCAGTGCTAGTGTTGCTGCTGTTGCTGCTACTGCTGCTGCTATTGCTGCTGCCTTGTTTGCCCACCTTGCGGGCCTTGAGGTGCTGCTTGTTCATCTGTTGATGGAAGCATCTGCTTCATCTGTAGGCTTGCACGATCTAGCAGAGCGAGGGCTTCTGCTGCCGTGTGAGCGCTCATGATGGGCGAGCCTGTTTACTCAACAACCACTGTAGCTGGTGCGGTCAACCACTAGCTTTCAACCTGTTTGGAATGCGGTCGTGATAAAGCGCTTGAAAGGTAATTGAGACGCTCGCGAATTTGCAGCAGTAGAAGTGCAGAGCAACAAGTGTGTTCAGCCTTACAGGCCTTGTGATTCGAGGCAGATCACTATCGGGACGCTGTTGATCTGAGCAACGACTTGAAAGTATGAGGCGACGGGTTGCTTGCTTGCAGGACTGAGTGCACTTGTTACAAGCAAGCCACAACAAACAATGGACACTGCCTGATCAGGTCCGACTGGTGTGTGCCGTGCAAGTGGAACATCTATCTGTCCCTCTCTCTCACAGAGCGACAGTGTCTCTCTGTAGCACCTTGCTTGGCATTTACATCATGCACAGTTGCAGCCTCAAGTTGATGCTCTACCATGCTAAAATTGCCAGCTCAGAAAAAATACCATTGATGACAGCGTAAGCCACACAACCTTGATGATGATGCATTATCATCTCTGCTGGTGGACCGAGTGAATGCGAGGGCTGGGGAGTTTGAAATATACCTTACATGCTCACTTCGGGACACTTGTGCTGAGAACTGCACCCTACATGAACAACCTGTAGCCATTTCAAAAATGAATGCAGCATCACATAGCGCACACCAAACCTGTGCGCAACCAATGCCAATCCTGACAGGTGCACACTGCTGTACACTGCACTAACAAAGATCTGCTCAAGACCCAGAAAACTGAGGATGGCACCTTTGGCAGCCGATGCAAGGGCTACAACAGCTGGCCCGACCAGAACCCATGGTGGCAGCTGCTGCTCGTTCAAACTTCAGTGCAACAGCAACCTGAGGCAGGCGAACCCGGAGATTACTGCAGCAATGAGGTCACACTTGCTGCTCCACCGGGTCAAGCTGCTCAACAGACAGTGACAGTTTATACTACATGGTTGGCACTGCTGCTGCTGAGACGATAGCACAGCAGCAATGGGTGCATGTGAGTAGTGTTTGCAAGGCAACCAGCACAGGCGGCGCGCTAAGACTGCCAGACAGACAAACCACCAGCTAGCCATGCACACACTGCGTATGAAAGAACACATGCCTCATGCAGATGTGCAGTCACCCAAGAGCGCCCAATTGCTCAGTGACTAGCCATTGCAGCCACCGTATCAGACCAGCAAGGCCAGTCATGAGTAGACACCTCCGCCATGCACACCGGTGAAAGTTGCTGTAGACTATGCTATTTACCTAGCCGCACAACCATGATGCACACCAGTACTGCTGCTCAATGCATCAGACAGAGGTATGCCCATAAGTCCTCCTGTGCATCGAGCTGTGCTGCACATCACGACATTACAATGCCCTGCCGCCAACAATCAACACAGCTATAAGCTGTGCCTAAAGCGTATGCCACCCGCTGAGCTGTGTCAGTCTCGATAGCTGTCAGGCGGGGTGTCATACAAGAAGTGCCTAGTCAGCGGGAAGGGCGTCAAGTCCTCCTGCAGTGCTGCTGCTCGTAGCCCAGGCGGCAGCGCCTGCAGCGCTGCTTTCTTCAGCTTGAGCTTCATACCTAGGTCTGCCTGCCATTCTGCGTGCTCCTGCATCTTCTGTCTGCTGTACTGCTTAGCCCGCTCTACTAGCTCTTGCTGCTGCTCTTCAGTCCTGGGTGCTGGCTGCTGCGCTGCTGCTGGCGGCAACAGCATAGCGATGACTTTCTGCATGAGCGGGTCCTTTGCATCAAAGGGCTTGCTTTCCATGCGCTGCTTCTGCTTCTTCACTGGCTGTTTGCCTTTCTTGTCTTTGCCCTTGGCAGGTGCTGCTTTCTTCTTTGCTGCTGCTTTGGCACCGCGCGCCTGCTGGTGCTGCGCTGGTCCAATGCTGCTTGTGAAGGAAGGCAACAAGGCTTCTAGTGCAGGCAGCAACTGCTGCCGGCACAAGCTGGCTCTCAACATTTAAACGCTGCTGCTGCTGCTGCTGCTGCTGCTGCTGCTGCTGCGTCTGCTCTGCCGTTGCTGCTGCAACGACACAGGGGAGAAATCCTAAAAACGGATGTATCAAGAGTTTTGTGGTAGTAGTACAACCTGCCTGATGCAAAGACGTTCAGCTACACGGTGCGCAGGGCCTCACGAGTAGCAAAGACAGATCAAGGCAACCGGGTGGAACGATCTTCTGTACGTGACTGATTAACTTCCCCAGAACTTGCAAAGGCCGAGCAATAACGAACCAGAATCGGCTCGCTGGCGCGGAGGCGCGGATTTGCCACAAACAACAGCTACAGCCCTGGGTTCAGGGCCCACGCGTCACGCGCTTGACCTTCTTAGGCTTCCCTGTTCTGCTGGCCACTTGTGCAGTGGCACCAGCACCAGCAGCAGCATCAACACCAGTAGCTTCTACCTTGCCAGCAGCATGATCCGCAGCGGCAGCACCTGACCCTGCGTGTGCTTCCTGCGTAGTGTGGACTTGCAGCTGCCGCTTCTGCTGCTGCTGCTGCCGTAGCAGCAAGGCTTGCCGCTTCTGCTGACCTTGTTGCTTCTGCTCTACCCGTTGCCGCTGCTCCTGCTCCTGCTTTTCTTGCTGCAGCAGCTGCTGCACCTGCTGCAGGGCCTCCAGCAGAGCTGGCCGCAGCGGCTGCAGCTGCTCTTGCTGCAGCCGCATCTGCTGCACCTTGCCCCCCTGCAGCTTGCTTGCCATGCCATTGAAGTGCACAACGTCTTCCGGCTTCAGCAGTGTGTACACCGCACCAGACTGCCCAGCACGTGCCGTGCGGCCAGCACGGTGCACGTATGTCTTAGGGTACACCGGAGGATCGTAGTTGATAACGTTTGCAACGCTGGCTACGTCCATGCCTCTCGCCATGGCATCTGAGGTGACCAGCACACGGGTTGAGCCGGAGCGGAAGGCAGCCAGAGATGCTGCTCGCTGATCTGGTGTGAGCTGGCTGGAGTACTCAGCTACTTTGTCTGGTAGGCCTGGCACAGCTGCCAGCATCAGATACAGCCTAACGCAAACGCAGCAACAAACAGGAGCATATGACAGCCAGTGAGCCAGCAGATAACAGCAGCATCAGAAGTACTGTGCGACGCAATGAGAGCATGCTCAAATGTCGGAAGATGGCAAGAGATGTGCAATGATCCTGCATCTCCTGCTGCTGCATAATAGCCCTGTCACTGCCTGCTGCGGGGTGGTACATGAGGCTGATCACCATCCGTGCAATGTCAGGCACAACTCGCAGAGCTTCACACTGTCAACCATGCATGTGCGACACACATCAAGAGGCAGCAGTCTTGATGCAGGACACACCTGTGTGTGGTTTCCAGCGATGACGCAAACACGATGGTGCTGCTGCCAGCCAGTTGGTGCAGCAGGCCCAGCAGGGCCAGCGGTTTGTGCTGAGCTGGAACCACCAGTCGCCACTGCGCAAGCTGCTTTGGAACAGCATACCTGCAGCGTAACATAAGCGGCAGTGTCAACACCATGTGATTGTCTGCTGGGGTACAGATAGTGAGCACCAGCGATGTGTCATCACCAAGCCAGCTGGTGCTTTGCTACTCAAGAACCCACAGCAGCAACCACTTTGTGCTTGCAGAACAGAAGTAACAGACACAACACGCGCTTGGGTGCGCAACAGCCGTCACTCAATCATGGTGCTATCTCCTGCTTATGACGTCCACCTTCCCAAACATCATGTGCAGGAAGTGCGGGCTGATCACGGTCACTGAAGCTGCAGCAGCGCACCTGTGCACAACGCCTGCCAGCGTGATGTAGCGTGGGTAGTGCAGCTCCAGCCGCAGCAGCTTGCTGGGGTCACGCGTGAGCGTAGCTGACACCACCAGCTTCAACAAGCGCGGGCTGCTGCTGCTGCTGCTGCTGCCGCTGCAGGGCAGCAGCGGACTCAAGAAGCTATCACCGCTGCGACTGCTACTTGCACTGCTATGGTTGGGGTGCTGCATGTGATCCTGCAGGTCCAGCTGCTGCTGCTGCTGGCTGCTGCCGTGCGCCTTTATCTGCCGTAGCACTTCAGGCAGCCAGCCTTGATAATCTTGGCGCAGCAGCCGATCTGCCTCATCAACCACCAGAAACCTAAGACCTGACAAGCTGAAGCCTGCGGTGTTCTGCAGATGCGCCATTAGCCGGCCTGGTGTTGCAACCAGCAGCTGCGGGCCACTCCTGGGCTGGCTGGGATGTGATATCAGGCCTGCTGCTTCTGCTGCTACGCTTTCTTGGGCCGCTGCCAGTGCCACAGTCAGGCCTGATGCTGTGCCCAAAGCTGACAGCACACGGTGCACTTGTACTGCCAGATCGCGGGTGGGCAGTACAACCAAGCCTGCCAGCTGACGGTTGTGTGGGTGTGCACTGCATTGGCAGACACAGCAGGCGTGATGAGATGACAGGGATATAGCAGGTTGTTTGTAGCTGACGGCTTACATGCTGTGTCACATGCTGGTCTTTGCACAATGCTTGTGCTGCCTGGCGTTAAACTCTACTGGCAAACAGTCGGTGGCTCTGGGCGTTGTGAAACCAGCCTGAGCTGGGCAGCTTGACAGCGTATGAGCGTCCTGACCTGGCTCTTAGCTTTCAGAACAAAGAGGATAGGCGCACCTGCAGCAGATGGCGTTGAGCAGTGGAAGAGCGTACGCAAGTGTCTTGCCACTACCAGTGGGTGCACATATGCACATGTCGTGCGATGTGCTGTGGCCACCAGCCAGGCCACGCCACACTGCTGCCTGCACTGGGAACAGCTCCGTAAAGCCCAGGCAACTGCTCACTGCCTGCCACAGAGCAGGATGTAATCCCTGTACGTGGTCAAGTGGTACACCGCTGCCGGTGGGGATGGAAATGGGCAGGCGCATCCATGGTAACACTGGCTGCGGGGCAGAAGCAGTGGCAGTAGCCTGGCTGTCCCGCAAGCCAGCCATGCTGCTGCTGTGGCTACGACAGACCTAAGATTCAAGTTTACTATAGGAAATAGAGGCTTCCCTGTGCATTCATCGCCTGCAACGGCAACAGGGGTGCTGCTGTTGCCACTGCTGCTGCTGTTGCTGCTGGCGCGTTTGTCGCGGTATAGCAGAAAAACTCCACGACAGTAGGTTCGAAGACCGCCCAGACGGCGTTTCGGCGCAAAGCCAAGCTGAGCACAGCCGTTTCAGGGGGCAGATAATCAACCGTGGCGGAGTGTGTGACACCCAGTGTGACAAGCCTGCCTGCACAAGCCCCGGCCTTGTTGATACCGGCCAGGAGTCGCACGGTAGTATTGTGTCGTTCTTGATAGTTTCTGAATGGTTACGTGGCCTGCGAGTCTGGTTGACCACAGAGATTATTCGAGCAGCTTGAGCATCCAGCACTCTCTAAAGGTGCTGGTGGGTTGTGGCCATGGGGTTAGCGATTACCATCGGCGTTTAAAGTACTGAGGGTGGGTGCGAGGCCTTGAAGTGGCGCGGGGCATCTGGTCAAGCTCAGCCATGCAGCAGCACCATGCCGCACTACAGTTCTATGTTTCGTTTGGTTATCATTATTCTTGGACACACTGTGACAGTTCCTGGCCTGCAGCCCTGTATGCAGCAAGTCGCCCCGGGTGCTCTCTCGGCAGACGACGGACCTTTGTGAACCCACAAAAAGCATGTAGATGTTCACATACATGTGTAGCCCGTGTACTAGGTCGCGCAGCTGTCGCTGCATCAGGTACATAACTGTGACCAACCTTAGCCAGCTGCTCTCCTGCCCTCCCTTGTCTTGCTGCTTGCAGACCTGAGCAGCATGACAGCTGATTGCCATTCGGTTCTAATGCCGGACGGTCCTTGGCTGGATGCAGATCAGGTGAGAGCCAAGCAGCCGCACCCATACTTGAGTACAGCAGCAGCACCAGGTGATCAGCTGCTGCATCACCATGTCAACCTAGGATGTGCTGGCACCCTTTGTTTCCCCTAGAAACCTTGTTTTAATCAGCAACAATGCTGACATCCTTTGCAACGGCCTCCATACATGGACATGCCATGTGTGCAGGTGGCAGCCCTGGAGAAGCAGCAGCAGCGCGAGCAGCAGCAGCTGGACATCGCCATTTCAGATGATCATGAGGGCGCGGGCACCGTAATTCATGTGCGAGGTCCTGGCAGCTGCTCACGCATGTCTGACCTGGGTTGTGTCTTTGACAAGCTTGGTGAGTGCACAGCCTGAAGGACTCTCAGCCCTGCAATGGCAGTCCCTGTTCCGATGCCTTTTGTTATGCTGGACATATATACGCAGCTCTTGCTCTCGCTGCTAGTCATGTTTGTATGGTTAAGGACACCAGATCGTGGCAAGGCATGTATTACTCTGCCATGCTATTGATGTGCTGACCCTAGCGATGCACTCTCCGCCTGTTCACTTCGTGCTGCTGCTGCTGCTGCTGCTGCAAACAGGCGTTGACGTGATCTCTTGCAGCACTATGCCCACAGCAGGGAGCTGTGACATGACGCTGGTTGTGGTTGACCGTCATGACAGCCAGCCGCTGGATGATTGCTTGAAGCAAAGCGTGCGCCAGGAGCTGCAGAACGTGCTGCAGCAGTCTTCCTGCATTCATGGCAGCCCCAAGCAGCAGCAGCAGCAGCACAGCTCGCTTGCACCTGCTGGCAGCTCTTCAGTTCAGCAACCCTGCAGCAGTGCAGCGCAGGCACAGCACCGTCAGCATCAGCAGCATCAGCATGTCCATGATGGTGCTGTGTGCAGCACAGGCAGTGGCGCAGACAGCCGAGCAGTGCAGGACCTCTGCAGGGCCGACTCGGCATCTGAGGGCATAGCCGGCAGCAGGGTAAGCAGTCGGCAGCTCAGTGCTACCGACATAGTGCAGCAGTGCGAACGACAATTGCAGCATCAACAACAGCCCCATCAACGGCAGCAGCAGCAGGCTGCCGATGTTGGGGCACAGGCTAGCACAATGCAGGATTTCACCAGCAGTTTGAGTGCTGCATCAGGCAGCCCTGTGCCAGCAGTGCGTGCTTGTGCAGCGCAGGGCTTGCGGCATCAAGTCAGCCTTGATCCTGCCGGGATAGCAGCAGCAGGCCCTAGCATGGGCACCACGCCGACAAGCATACGACCAGCACTGAAGATTGACATCCCCTTTGAACCAAGCCTTCTGAGCATGGGGCTTGCTAGTGCTCCCGTGGGTGACATAGACATCAAAGCCTGGCAGGCAGCACACAGCAGCACAACAGCCACAACAGGCTTCCAGGCTGACGAACTGGCACAGCGTCTGCTGCAGCTAGGCATGCGGCAACAGGAGCCTTCAGGCATACTGAACGATGATAGCAGCAGTGAAGATGAGCAAGCCAACATCAGCAACAGTAGCAGATCCCGGCGCAACAGCGACTGGCAGCGCTGGCAGGGCCCACTGCCGCTGCTGGGGTCTAGTGTAGGCGGGGACGTATCAGTGTCTCGAGTGCGCCAACGGCTGCAGCAGCTGCGCCAGCAGCAGGATGGGCAGCAGCATGACAGCTTTAGCTTCAGCAGTGCAGAGTTGACCGGCAGGTCCCGTCGCAACAGTAGCAACAACAGTGCAGCCACTGCAACAGCCAGCAGTTTGGCAGCAGCTGCTGGCGATGAGGATGATGTTGAGTTCTTTGCAGCAGACGCGCAAAGCTCTGGCAGCAAGCCGGAGCGCAGCGGAGGCAGCGATAACACGCTGATGCGCAGCCGGCGCGCGGCAGGCGATGCTGATGGTGAGCAGCTGGTTGCACGGTCGCCTCGCGTGGGCTCAGGGCGACGGCGTGGCCCGCTACCGCGCACCCCTAGCCGCATCATCCTGTCGCCTGTAGCACCAGATGGCAGCGAGAAGCTGTTTGTGGCCATCCCCAAGCAGCCGGGTAGTGAGAAGCGCAGGAAGCCGGTCATGCGCTCTGCTACTGTCAGTGCGGCTGCTACCCCTAGCAGCGCGGGCCGACAGAGTGTGTTGGCAGCACTGCTGGGCTCGCAAGGCAACCTCGGCAAGTTTGGTTGCACAGCACATAGCCCCAAGGCAGCTGCTGCGGCAGCTGCTGCTGCAGGGATGCCTTACAACGTCGCAGTTGCAGCAGCACAGCTGTTGGGCAGCAGCGGCAGCACACGTGATGCAGCAGCTGCTGCGATCGCTGCTGCAGTGGTGAATGAGCAGCAGCAGCAGCAGCAGTACCCACCAACGACACCTCACAGGGCAGTTGGCTTTGCTGCGAGTGCACCGTGCTCAGCAGGCAGCAGCGTAGAGGCATTGCGCTCGCCTGTAGCAGCAACGCCGCGTGGTGGTCAGGTGCCGCTCATTCCACCTACGCCAGTGCACCCGGCAGTGGTAGCAGCAGCTGCAGCCGCAATTGCTGCCGCGGCTGAGGCTGCAGGGGAGGAGGCAGCTGCAGCAGCAGCAGCCACAGCAGCAGCGGCTCGTGAACGTGAGGCGCTAGCTGCGACTGGCGTCAGCTGTACAATAGCAGAGGAGGGTGAGGAGAACAGCAGTGTAGTAGAGTCAGTCGGTGCAGATGCAGACGCAGAAGACAACGGCCCGGAAGCAGAGGATGCCTCAGATGAGACCGGCAGCAGCTGCAGCGAAGAGTGGTGGTGTGGGGACCTGACTGGGCTGACAGTGCGCGACATCATGACCGGGCCGCTGCAGGTTGTTTCGGCAGATGCCGACGTGTCAGTTGCGCGGCAGCTGATGGTGCAGCACAACCTGCCAGGCATTCTGGTGGATGTGGGGCCTGGTGCTGAGCCAGGCTTCCTGACACGCAGGTGAGCAACCGACATATGGCTGGTTCCAGCGCTTCCAGCATGCTGGCTGAACCTTCGCAATTCAGCGTGCATGTGTGGTGTAGCGTGCATGTGTGGTATAGCTGAAGTGCCAGCCCAACCGCCAGTATTTGCTTGAGGGGTAAGGCATGGGCAATGCGCTGTCTGGTGGTTCTGTGTGCGGCTTGTTCATGCAGCATGAGTATCGACGTCATGCTTTGTGCTGCTGCTGCTGTTGTGCTGCAGGGACTTCTTCAGAGTGTCGCTCACGCGCCGCAGTCACAGGCGGCGAGCAGCCAAGCACACTGTGCGTGACATCATGAGCCACCCCGTCATTGCATTTGATGCACACGAGCCCATCGAGCTATGCGCGCAGATGATGCAGGAAAAGGGCATACGCCGCGCTGCTGTGCGTGACACGGCAGTGACAGCAGCAGCAGCTGAGTCAGCAGATGCAGCGCCACATCAGCATCTAGCTGCATATGTTGGGCTGGTGTCAGATGCCAGCATCTTCCGGCGCCTGGGGCTGTACCCTGAGGAGGGTACTGCGCTTGAAGACGAGGATCATGGGCTGCTGGGCTTGCCACTGGGGCTGCGGCATCATCATGGGCTCGGTGCAGAGAGCAGTGCAGACGGCAGCGGCTTAGATACGCCCTGCAGCAGCAGCCGTGCCTGTACACCGCTGACAGGAGCTCGGTCACTGGCCGCCCCAGATGGTGCTGCTGGCGGGCGGCAGACGTCTGCGGTGGCGGCAGCAGCAGGGGCGCACCAGCAGGCAGCAGTAGGCTCGGCATGCAGCACTCCTACCCGGCAGCAACAGCAGCAGCAGCAGCCGCAGCTTCTGTCACTACCTGACTGCGTCTCTACACGCGAGGGGTTGCAGCAGGGCTCTTCTTCCTCTGGATCTATGGGGTCATCTAGCTCTGCAGCAGTTGCTGCTGCTGCCGCTGGTCAGGTGGCAGTATGTAGTGAGGAAAGCAGCAGCGGCAGCAAGCCTGTGGTGGTTGCGCCAGCAGCAGGAGAAGACAGCATCAGCGCGAGCAGCAGCGGCGCTCCAGATGTGCTGTCGCGCTACAAGACCGCTGCTGCGCTGTGGGAGGTGGACATGTCTGAAATGGAGATGATCAAGCGCATTGGGGAGGGCAGCTTTGGAGAGGTGATGGTGGCCAACTACAGGGGTACCAAGGTGAGGTGCCTGCCTGTCCGGTGTAGTGCAGCTGCAGCTGCGTGGGGTTGAGGGTATATACTGTGCAAAGACAGTGCTGACCAGCAGAGTGCGTGCTGTCCTACTGTGACCTAGAGTTTGCGCTCTACTGCGACGCTGCTAGTTGACCACATGTGCAGGCTGCGCTTACTTTGCTTTTGCATTATGTGCTGCCTGTGTGTATGTGCAGGTGGCTGTGAAGCGTCTGCGTGCATTTGACATGGACGACGCCACCATTGCCGGCGAGCAGCACGATTGCAGCACCGGCAGCAGCGCCAGCAACTGCGGCAGCAGCAGCCCATCTGCAGGCAGCAGGCAGGGCGGCAGCCAGGCAGCATTCAGGCAGTTCTTTGAGCGCGAGATAGCCATCCTGGCCAGCATCAGGCACCCGAATGTGGTGAACTTCATTGGGGCTTGCCACAAGCCTGGGCAGCGCTGCCTGGTCACGGAGTACTGTGCACGGGGTTCGTTGGACCAAGTGCTTCACAAGTCAGGTGGGTTTGCAGACTTGCTGTCTCGGTGTCTTGCTGGATGGATGTGGCCGGGCCGCCTCCGCTTGCTGTTGCTTGTAGCTGCTAACCGGACTGCAAGAGACTGTTGGTGTATAGGCTAGTTTCTGCACACACTATCACCACAGTCAGCTGCAAGGCTTGTCTGAACCTCAACCTGTCTGTGTGATGCTTTGGCTCTGTGTGCAGGGCTTGCGCTGGACCTGCCCAAGCGAGTGGAGTTTGCCATGGATGTGGCGCGCGGCATGGCCTGCCTGCATGCGCAGCGGCCCATCATCATCCACCGCGACCTCAAGACTGCCAACCTGCTGGTGTCGGCGCGCTTTGAGATCAAGGTGGCAGACTTTGGGCTCAGCAGGATCAAGGACGCGTCACATGTGAGTGGCGGCTTAGTAGCAGGGGTGCTGGCATGCTGCGAGTGCTGGGTTGTGGCTTGTAGCAGGATGCTGTGTGCAGTGTGTCAAGCAGCATGTGTTGACCGAAGCATCAAGCCGTCGTGTGCGCTTCCCGGCATCAATGCAGTTCAAAAGTTATGCTGACAAAAGGTGCTGTAGAACCTTTACCAGCTGCTGCTGGCTGTGCGGTGTGCTTGTGCACAGTGCCTGATGTTGTTGCTAATCCCGTGTCGTGTTTTTGCTGCTGCTGTCGCGCTGTTCCACCTGTCAACCCTGCAGCTGCAAGTGTCTCGAGCGGGCCTGGAGGGCACCATCGAGTACTGTGCGCCAGAGGTGCTGCGTGGTGAGCCCTACACGGAGCGCTGCGACGTTTACTCCTTTGGCGTCGTGCTGCATGAGCTGCTGACGCGGCAGCGCCCCTACGCTGACCAGGACGTGCCAGTGTTCCTGCTGATGGTCAACATTGGCAACGGCACCTTGTGCCTACCTGAGCTGCCAGCTGAGGTGGCTACGCCGGGGCTGATTGAGTTGACTGAGCGGTGCCTGGCGTTCAGTGCAGCTGACAGGCCAGACTTCCGGGAGGTGCTGAGTCAGCTTGAGGGGGAGTACCGCGGCCTGCGCGCGACGCAGCAGAAGCAGCCGCGGCAGCAGGCGGCAGCAGCGCCCACCCAGCAGCAGCAGCAGCAGCAGGCAGCTGCTGGAGGACAGCAGCAGCACGGCCAGCCAGGACAAGGTGAGTCACTAGGCTACGGATTTGGTGCTGATTATGAGTTCCGCCTGCAAATGTATACGTGGACAGCAATAGAGGGGTGGGGATAATTGTGCACGCGACATTGCATTGGTTGTGATGTTCGTAGGCAGCGGACACCAATTTTTTGCACATGCTGAAGAAATCGCCTCACACCACGGTGTGTGTCCCCCGCCTGCCTCTCGCGCCTGTTGTTACTGCAGCTGTCCTACGCTGCGACTCTGCTTCCTCCATGGCAGTGCAGCAGTCACCATGTGCAGTGGTCAACAGCAACTCCGACACAGCTAGCACACCAGCGCTGCAGTCGCCTGCAGGCAGCTTTGGGCATGGGCGGGTGCTGCTGCCGCACGCAGCAATGGCAGCAGCAGGGTCCAGCAGCGGCAGCTCCAGCCAGGCTGCAGCAGGGCCGGACAACATGATGTATCAAGACGTGTACATGATCTGCCAGCAACCACAGCAACAGCAGCAGTATGTGCAGCAGCCGTACGTGTATCCGCAGCTGCAGCCGCAGCAGCAGGGCATGTTGTACCACCCATACATGCCGCAGCAGCTGCAGCAGCAGGCCCAACAGCAGCAGCAGCAGCGTCATAGGCTGAGCCAAGCAGACAGTCCGAGCTCTGCAGGAGGCTTTGCTTCATCATCAGGTTCTGCTGCACCACTGGTGCCCCCAGCAGGCATGCAGTTTGTACAGTACGACCAGCAGCAGCAGCTGCTGTCGCTGCCGCTGCCGCAGATCGTGGTTCCACAGCAACAGTTTGTGGCGACGACACCTTCAGGAGGGAGTGCAGCTGCAAGTCCACGTGCGCACCAGCATCACTTGCAGCAACACCAGCAGCTGCAGCAGCAGCAGCATGGCGGTGTGCGTGTGCTGTCTGCGTTTGGTGCAGCACCGCAGCAGCAGCAGCACACTCCAGGGGCTGTGATAGGGTCCAGCGCGAAGCCACCGCGGCAGAAGCAGCACATGAGCAGGGCTCGCTCCATGCCTATCCCTCAGAGCATGACATGGCAGTTAGAAGATGAGGATGCAGAAGACGATGGCAGTGCAGGCGGAGGCGAGATTCATAGCGGCATGCTGTTGATGGAGGAGTCGTTCACAAGCAGCGACTACGGAGTGCATGTGCCTAGCTTGCGCTGTGTGTCAGCTTACACACCGCTGCCAAGCGGGCAGCTGTGCATGGTGCTCGATCCAGCAGCATCCACAGCAGCAGCAGCAGCGACTGGCAGTGCTAGCAGTGGCGTGCTGCCGCAGTTTGCAGCGCCTGGTGGTGTGTACTACGCTGCACACCCGCAGCAGCCGGTGCTGCTGACGCATTCAGGAGCAGTACCTGTGGTGATTGCACAGCCTGGGTATGTACAATATGCGCCGCCGCAGCAGCCTCAGCAGTACACACCACAGCAGCAGTACATTCCGATGCAGCAACAGCAGCATGGTACACCTCCGCAGCAGCAGCAGGGACCACAGCAGCAGCAGCAGCAGGGACCACAGCAGCGTCAGCTGCAGCGTGGGCTGTTCACTCCTAGCCCTACACCAGCGTCGCTGTCAACACCATCGTTGAGCAGTAGCCCCAGCTTGAATCAGCCCAACCCGTTAGCTGTGATGGCTGCTGCTGGTGCAGCAGCTGCTGCAGCGCGGCGCGATGGCGGCAGCGGCAGCGGCGCTGCATCGCCGAACCACCACCATGCCACAGCAGCAGTGCAGGGTGGAGGCTTTGCAGGGCTAGCAGGAGTCCACAGGCGCAGCAGCAGCCAGGGCGGCTCCGCACGCCAGATGCAGATGCAGCCAATGCAGCTGCTGCATTTTGGCGAGATGGGGTCACCGACAGCACTGCCAGGCCATCAGCTTGAACGGCAGGGGTCTGAGACAGGCCAGAGCACGCCAGTACTGCTCACTGGTATGCCAGCGTCGTGCGCTGTGGCTGCGCCGCTGCTGCTGCAGCGGCTGGACAGCCTGAACCGCAGCGGCAGTGCTAGCCCGCGCAGCTGCAGCGGCAGCTTCCACTGCATGCTGCCTGCACCTGCGCTGCAAGCAGAGCATTCTGGGCAGCTTGTGGGGTTGGTTGTTGCGGTTGCTGCGCCTGGCTCCGGGCCGCCATCCGGCTGTGCATCGCCACTGGCTGCAGCATCGCCGCATATGGTTGCTGGCGGTCATAGGCACACAGGCGGCAGCAGGCTAGCGATCCAAGGATCGTACGAGATGCCGGTGTTGGGTGGCTTCCATGGCCTGGCACCAGCTAGGCAGGGCAGCAGTGGCAGCATGTGTGGGGACAGCCAGTTCCCGCAGCAGCAGCAGCAGCAGATGGCGACGGCGCCTCCAGGGCCGAGTGCTGGGCCTGCCTTCCTGCACACGCCACACCATCAGCACTTGCAGCCAGGCATTGCGCGGCGCCCGAGCCTTCTACGCATCGACAGCAACAGCAAGGACCGGTCTGTGAGTCCGTTTGCTGTTGCATCAGGGGCAGCAGACAGCCAGGCAGCTGGCGCAGGGGCAGCAGGAGCCGCACCATACAGGTCAC
Organism: Tetradesmus lagerheimii; assembly: GCA_902809745.2. NCBI lineage: Eukaryota > Viridiplantae > Chlorophyta > Chlorophyceae > Sphaeropleales > Scenedesmaceae > Tetradesmus > Tetradesmus lagerheimii. Next base: position 22,466 of record CADDIJ020002134.1, on the reverse strand, counting down.
CGTTCGCAGCTGCTGCCGCATCTTCGACTGCGTCGCCGTTTGCTGCGGCATCTGGAGGGGCTGCTGCTGGGGCAGCAGGCACAAGCAACCTGTCTCCCTTCGCAGCTGCAACAGGGGCTGCGCCACCAGCAGCTGCTGCGTCACCTTTTGCGGCTGCGGCTGGTGCTGGTGCCGCCGCTGCGTCTCCTTTCGCTGCTGCGTCTGCTGGCGCCTCGCCGTTTGCTGCGGCTTCAGCAGCTGGCGATGGTGCAGCAGCAGCTGACGCAGCCGTAGCGGCTGCGCCTGTTGCCGCCACGTCGCCATTCGCAGCTGCTGCGTTCACTGGCGGCTGCGGTGGCGACGATGCGCGCTTCGGCAGCTGCGACGTTGCCTCAACAGCTTCGGGCAGCCGTTTCACGACGCCGTTTGCGTCAGGTGCAAGCCCCTTTGCAGCTGCTTCGTCATCAGATGAGGGTGATGTGAGGATAGTGGCAGACACCAACCCTGGCCCTAGCCCGGTTGCCGTGGAGCCACACGTCTGTTTGGCGCTGCAGCAGGGCAGCGATGCTGGCAGTGGCAGGGCCAGCAGGGCAGGCAAGTCTGAAGGGCAATCTGGCAGCTCTGGCAGTGGCGTTGCAGCGGCCAGCAGCAAGCCTGCATTGAGTCCCTGTGCGTTGCTGCAATGCGCGCAGGGTGATGCGGTCGAGAAGTGCTAGGCTGCTGTGTCTTTCTGTAGCGGTGGTAGTGTTTTGTGGTTGATTCTTTTTCAGATGACTGATATTACGCAGAGGCTTGGAGCCTTGATTTTGTAGCATCGTACTTGGTATCTATTAACGCACGCGCTTGTGAACCAAGCCCAGGAAACAACATATGGATGCTGATTGTGCAACCCTCAGAAACAGGCGTTTGTAGTCTGTGTGTGAGAAGCGTTTAGTCTGTGTGTGGGAAGCGTTTAGTTTGCACCGCGTTTTGTCATCATCAGCTGTGGGTGGCCGCCGTACGCCGGCAGGGTAGCAAATGGTTGTCTGTACCATTATGTGACAAAGTCAGCTGGCGATGTGTTTGTGTAGTATGGGCATTGACGTTCATTGATAAAGTACACCGTCTGCCTGGCTGTGAGCTGTGGAGCCTGTCACAGCTAGCATTGACACTGACGTGGTTGCTTTTACGCATACTGGTTCAGTGGTCAGGGGCTGCGAAGCGTGCAGATGTTTGGGGGATTGCAACAGTAGTCTTAGTCATTTAGCCAGTACAGTGGTGACTTGTTGTGTGATGGTGGCGTCCAGAAACGCTTTCTACGCACTCTGGGGAACAAACAATAGCATGTTGAAGGATGACAACTTGGCAGCAGTGCAGCACATGGCTGCTGCTGCCACGCCAGTTGGTTTTGCTGCATGCAGGATGGTGTGTGCCCTTTGGTTGGCTGCAACGCTTGGTGTGTGCAGCCTTGGCACGCTTGTTGGCAGTTGAACGTCACAGTGCATCAAGAAGTGCGGAACGGCGTACGTGGTGGTGACGCATTACCACCCATGCATGGCGGAATAGAAGGGTACCACCCTTCTATCTGTTTGCGTGTACGTCTGTAGCTACATTGCTTTGACGCATAGCACAGATACCAACACGGTGATCTTGCACCGCTGTGCCAGGTAGCTGCATGCTAGTTTGATTGATGTGGGCTGAAAGGTGGGTCTGTAGGGCACCTGGCACCTACTTGCTTGTAGTGTTGTAGTACAGCGTGGCTGAAGGCTGTGCAGCAACAGGCCAACCTGGCGCCAGGCCGGCCACGTTGTGCGCATTTGTGGTACGGTCATCTGAATGATTTTGCTTGTTTGCTTCAACTGAGTACATCTCGTTGGTAGCCTACTTTATAGCTGAGTCGGTTGTATAAAGCGCCTGTCCTGTGTGGCGCCCGCAGGCGTAGGCATAGCCATGGAGCCCTCTGCTTGCTGGGGTGGGATCTTGTGTATAGGTGGGCAGCAGATGTGGATGTGGTTGGTCAGGTGCACATCTTGCACGTGTCTGTGTGAAGCAGCCGGCGTTGAGGAGCAAGCGTGGCGCACGCCAGCACACGGGTGCAGCTACTCACCCACTGCTGCTTTTGTTTCAAAGGCAGCGCTTGCATGCGTGGCCTTGCGGTCCTGTGTCATCCTGTGTGGCAAGACTCGGGACGTTTGAGAAGATGCTGTCACAGAGAACATGGGTGATAGCTTTGACATGATCATGCCGTGTTGTTACCATACTTTGTAGGCCATACCCTTGAAATGACGGCAGCGTTGTCAGGCAAATGACGCATATCAGCGAGTGTGTAGGTGCAGCGAGCTCGCCCAGCGTTTGCAGGCTGATCCTTATCACTGCAGCGCAGTACACTATGATCGAGTGTGGCGAGCACCCTCACATGTGATTTGATGAGTGTGGCATCTGAGGCAGCTGTGGCGGCGCTCCCATCACGAGTGCCGGCCACCTGCACTTTACACATTTGAATGGATTTGTGGTTCAGGGTGTGCTGAAGACAGTGAGAGACCTTCTTGCTACCCCCTTCTCTGTGCTTGTTTGACTGGATGACACAGGAAAATAACACCATCACATGAGGCTCTCGACATGTATGTGTTATCTTGGAGATGTTTTGTGTTCATCTTGACGACACCAGTTGGGTGGAAGCAGCAGTAGTAGTCTCCTTTGTTGTCGCAAGCCGCTGATCGGTGTGTGCGTATGCTAGCATGATAGGCGCGCATCTGACATTCATATTCCAACAGGGCGCCATAGCAGCACCATCTGGTGGTTGTGTGCCGGGATGCGTTCACGCACCAGGGCGCAGGTGCGCAGTGCTGATGCACTGGTTGGAAGCTGCTCTGCCATCATCAGCAGCTGATTTCAGACAGTGCTGCATCTCTTTGTGCGCACGTGTTGATTTGAGCGTGATAGGCCACTGGCTGGCCCTGCTCTCCATGAGCTTGTGCTTTAGGCAGCAGCCGGATCTACAGGTACAGGTCATCCGTTGTTGACTGCCTTGTTGGGAGCGCATCTGGAGTGTTGGCGGTGCCTTTGCACTGGGCACCATCGTGTGGTAGAGGAAACCAGCAGTTTGCTGGGGCATTCAAAGTGGCCTATGATGATTGTTTTGCAGCACTGGACATGCTCGGTAGCAGCACTGGCTGCTGGTACAGTGCTGGCCTGACACGATGAGGCTGCACTGCTAAATGTTGGGTGCGATTGCGCCACACCAGGGCCGCTTGCAATTTGCTGAAGAAGGTATGTTGTGCTGTGTATTACTACGTGGTGCTGCATGAGCCGCTGAAGGCTAGCATGTGCAATACATGATCATGATTTGTGGTGGCAGATGAGGAGCATTCACAAAGAGATTGGCACGCTAGTTTGTTATGCGGCTAGGGGCAGGGGCCGTAAGTCAGTCAGCTGTTAGATACGATGGCAATACACAAGTTGCAGTCCATGCGCAACGTGCGGGCCGCTACTGGGATGTTGAAGTGCTTGGAGTGGCCAGGTGTATCATCAGGCCCTGTGCCCAGTCAGCATAGGCAGATCATTCATGGCTGTGTGTGTGCCTTCACCACAATTAGTGTGTTTTGGTGAAAGGCCGGACGGGATTGTGGAAGTAGGTTTGTCAGTGTCAGAGGCTTCCAGGGGCAAACGTGGTCAGGCTCAGGGTATGTTTTTGTCACATCATGGTGTTCATCAGACAGTTCCCTGCCGACGAACTGTATCTTGTATCAGTAGGTGTTAAGTAGCGCAGAGCACATAAGCTGGTAATAAGTTTGCAACAGCTTGCTGCGCCTGCGTGCTGACTTGGTCATGAACTGCGTGAACTTGCGAACGGTCGATCGCAGCTGGAATACTTGCAGACAGTCCAGACGTAAGGTGGTACCTCGGAATCGCAGTGTTCAAGTCAGCGCCTCGGTCCATGCTCGCTGGTGCCTGGATGTCAGGTGCGAAAGCAGCAACAGCAACTTACTGTGAACAGCAGCAGCAACCTCGCTGTAAACCAGGAGCAGAACGTTGCAAGGCTCATGGATCCATCTAGTGACATAATCTGCTGCAGTGCTTGTAAGCATGTCACATGCCGCTGCTTGGTCTGCATTGCTGCTGCTGCTGGCGCTGGTGCTGCTCTTGCCTTGCAGGTATGGCTGCAAAGCAGAAGCCACAGCGCTCCTGCAGGAATGGGTTGCAACAGTTGGTACCCAGGCAGGCCTCACAGCAGCAAACACGCGCCTATCTAGCGGCTGCTTAGGCGTGCCAGAGTCGCGGCTAGAGGTGAGGGCCACGTGCCTGCGAGTGGATGGGGATGCATTTCTATGAACAGCAAGCGGCTGCTGTTGTGCAAATGCCGCTAAGTTGTACGGCAGGCTCAGGTTCATACAGCAAGGTGGCTTGGCAACCTGTTCTGCCCTGCATGCATCACCCTTCGTAACACCTACCACACTACACTATAGTGCACGAGACGTCACACACACGGCAGAGGATATGTGCTGCAGAGCAGCAATATAGTTCACTACCTATCTGACATCACACTTGCCACAGACAGGAGTAAAACTCAACCTGGCACACTCTACATTATCGCTCTCTGTTTTCTGCAACAGATGGAGGTCACTTTCGACAGCATGGCAGACTGGGAGGCCTTCCTATCATCAGTGCCCTTCCAAGACCACAAGGCATGGACGCAGCGCATCCAAAGCATGGTGGTGGATGGCAGCCCTGTCTGGCAGGTGCAGCGAAGCGTGCCGCTGACAGTCACAGCCAGCAGCCTCGCAGCTGCAGCAGCTACTGCAGGTGTGAGCAGCGCAGGTGTGAGCAGCGCAGCTGCGCGGGGCAGCAGGAGCGGCAGCGCTGGAAGCAGTAGCATTGTCACTGGCGGCGTTGGGAAGCTGGTGATCACGGATCAGGTGCGGATGGGGTAGCAGCTGTGCAATAGCTAGGTAATGGACAGCTCAGCTTAGTGTGCTGCATCGACATGCGGCTAGCTGTGATTGGTCAGGGGTGCTGTCAAGAAAGAACTCGTAGGCATGCATGCCCCATGATGTTGTACTCCACATGCTGGCACAGGAGTACTTATCAGCCATTGTGTCTGCTTCTGATGGATCTGCCGGCATCCATGCAGATTGGCCTGGATGACATTGCAGCATGGCATCAGCAGCAAGCGGGCAACTCCAGCAGCACACAAGAGCAGCAGCAGCAGCAGCAGCAGAGCAAGCAGGCAGCAGCATCTCCTGCAGACGACAGCAGTGAGGCCAGCAGCAGCGATGACGGGCCACGAGACTGGAAGGGGGAGCCGATGAAACTCAACCCAGGTAGGTGGCCACATGCCAGCAGCAGCGTGTTGATCACCAGTTGGGTGTGGAGGGTGAGGGGCTCATCCATCAGCTGAACACTGCATGCTCCTGTTCAAGTGCGGAGCCTAATCTGTTTGTTGGCAGCAGGGCGGCAGACAACACTGCTTTGCACGTTGCGATTGTTTGCTCTGAATCATCAGCAAGCCATTCAGCAAGTGCCTGTGTGTACGAGAGTGCAATTGTGTCCAATGTTTGTAGCTGCTCCTTGCTCAGTTGCATGGGTGCTGGCGTGTGTTTCACCGTCACTGCTGCTGCTGCTGCATGCTCCAGGTGACAAGCTACCATTCAAGTTCCTGTGATGTCCGTTGATTACAAGGTTTTTGAAAACAGCAAGTCTCCACGCTCTTACCAGGGAGCGCAAATAACAAAGAGGAGACAGCCAGCCCCAATCATATGGTGTAGGAGTGGTGGTGGACCGTGACGGTCATTGGCAGTAGTCAAGGTAACTCCTCACAACTCCTCACAAACCTTGGCAACATTTCGTTCGAAGTATTACACCTTCCGAAGTGGTACTTTCCGGTATAGCAAAAGGTCTTTCATGGCCGCTTTAGCCTCCAAATGATACTGAACTCGGCGCAAACATGCCACGGCAACATTTCATGGCCATCTGGCGTTGCTGTGGTGCACATGTTGGCAGCTGTGCAAGCTGCAAGACCCGAAATTGCTGGTACGACAAATGCAAGTGTACACACAGAGATCAAGGCAAGCCGTTGACATGCACACATGTACCACATCCTTCACACATGTCGATGGGACCCATTGCATCCGATGCAAGACGCACACATGACAACTTCTGCGCCTACAGGTGGGTGACGCGGTGATGCTGGACGGCTTGCTTTCATGGACAGCCCACTCGGAGCACCAGGAGGTCTGGGCGGGTCCCTCCTGGTCCAGCTATGCATTGCAGGTGCGCAGCTTGCTTTACATGGGTTCCGTCTAAATCCGTTCTTTGACAACACAGTCTGTTGCACCCAATGCATTGGGTGCAAGCACAATGCAAGTAGTGTGCGCATGGCGCAACTCCGGATATGCATCGCTTGCGTTGGCTGAGCCAGCTGCCTAGGCACCATGCTCCCTGCAGCGCACAGCTCTGCTTCCAACAAATAGTACTGCCTGACAGCAGCAGCGGTGTTGCTACATGGCACACACCTACATTACTGTGAACGCTGTAACCTCAGTATTGCGCCGCACTGTGATTGCTGTCCTGTCCATCAGTCTCCGCTGTACTGGCTGAGGTCAAAGCCTGTGATGCCTGTCCATCAGTCTCCGCTGTACTGGCTGAGGTCAAAGCCTGTGATGCCTGTGCCCTCACACGCACGGCACGGGCACTCCGGCTTGCCCCTGCACACAGGCAGCAAACAAGGCAGAGTGACATGCAGCAAGGATGTGTCAGAATGAAGCAGAGCAATGTGCCGACATGCTACAAGCATGCATCACTGATGCAGTCAGTGACTGACAGACCTGACAACGGATGTGGTCTACATGGTTTGGCGAGATGCAAGGCAGCCATGAGGGCTGGAGAGTACATGTGAAAGCGACATGCTCACATACAAATGATGCTGGGCTGATAACAGTCTCCTGGCTGTGCTGCAAACAGAACCAACGCGCAGCTACTGGACAGCCTTATGCAGACAATGCCATGCACTTTGGTTATGGCCATATTCGTGCGTAGGCACAGTCAGCCGTAAACCATAACAACTTAGAAACAGTATGTTGTCTGACTTGTCTGATCCTTCCTGCCAGCCGCACACTACCCACCTGCATATGAAGCAGGGCCCCCCCTTGATGAGGAACAGGTTGGCGTTCATCATGCCGCTCTGCTGCCCCCGCACGCTCTCAATGGGTGACCTGCACCAGCAGCACAAGCACACGGCTTTGACAATCGACGCCACAGCATGCATTGAGGCAATATGTCCACATGTGCAAGCATGCACATCAACAAACCAGGCAGTTGGCATTGACTACGCCACCGTGTGATGCTGAAAATCACAGCGCTGGCACTGTTGCTGAGCATGCAAGCGCTGTCCTTGTGCTGACACCAGCCACGGAAGCACTTGCCATTACAACAACTTGGCACAGGCGTTATATCCTACCAGCACCTGCTGCTTCACGAAGGCTAGCTGCACCACCAGCAGTGCACGACGCGTGCCATCCAGCTGCTGCTCACCCCATGATCTGCTCCACGTCTCTATGATTCACTCCTGTGCCCAAGCACTCCCAGCACACTACCGTGCCTGCAGGGCGACGGTACAACAGCGTGAGGATCCAGCACACATGGCAAGCAGAGGGAGTCCTGCAAGCAACGCTGGCTGCTGCTGCTGCTGCTGCTGCTGTGTATGTTGCTGCATGTACACATCTGTGTGCAATGCTACTGCGTATGTTACTACAGCACGAGGAGTGTTGACTGCTGCACCGCACAACGCACTGCATGTAAGCAGACACCTCGCGTCACAGCAGGTGGCAGTACTGTACGCACATTGTGCCTACCTTTGCCTTTGCACTCTGGGCACTCATTTGGCATTGCAGGCCCCAGTCCCGCCTTAAACCTGCAATGCAGAGCGCAGGCAGAAACAATCACACGCTGCAGCGGAGCCAGCCATACCTACTACGAGCATCAACTGCTCGCTGCCATGCACGTCACTGACTGTTGGCGACAGTGCACCTGGTACACCAGCTGCGGATTTGACAACACCCAACCAAAATGGCTACATCGGCAGCGTATTATTCAAGTGGCATCGTTGCTGCATACTTCTGCTATTTGTGCAGCTGCATTGCTGTAGTTGTTGGTGGCACTGTTGTTGAGGCTCAGGGTACAGTCAAGCTGGCATGCTGCATTTCTGCCTGCTTGCTTACTTGCGCTTGCGTTCCAAGAATGCCAGCTGCTCCTTGTTGAACCGCTTATCTGTGTTGCTGCTGGTTGGCCGCACTGCGCACATAGCAGCACAGAGTGTTGCAGTTTTGGTGTGGGCAGTACAGTAACCAGCAGTTGCATGGGAACTCTAAGGCAGAGCTGCTTGGTCAACAGACAACAAGATGCACAGCGTTATGCGTGACACTGATGCACTTCCCCTGTCAAGACATTTGTCACAAAGCATAAGCAGTGATTCCGCATGAGTGGTGTTTCTTTATAATGATAATGCTTGACTGGCCAGGCATGTCTGCGCCACCCAGTCTACACCACACATATGCAAGTGCTGAACACTGGCAGAGCTCCAGCACACACGCTCCTATACAATCACCTGCCCTTGCCGCTGCTGATGGCGTGTCTGAGCTCCCCTCTTGCTTTTGTGCAGATGTGATCAGGGTTGTTGCTGTGCTGCACCTTTGCGGTTTGTTGCTGTTCGATCTAGGGGCCACCCATGATGGAGTCCCGCTTCGAAAGCACCATGTTGATGATAATACGCGTTCTTGAAGCAGTAGTCTGTGCTGGTGCATGCTGCCTGCTCCGATACGCTGTGACCCCGATGGGTGGAGGGGCTGTCGTGCATAACAATGCCGTACAGCAATCAGCAGCAGAACGAACTATCATCCTGCAACATATCACCCCCTGGTTGATGGTTGCGCGATCCATGACCGTGCTGCTGACAGCTGCTACAGCTGCTACAGCACCTGCATAACACTATAGAGCTACATAAGGTAGCCGGTGAAACTCAAATTTTATTTTCAGTGTTATGAGGGTTGCACATTCAGCACGCGCACTTGTTGAAGGCGTCTGACTTTACTTGCTAGGCGCCAACTCAGCCTTGCCACTTAGCGGGAAGCAGAGAAGCAGGGCAGCAGGATGAATAACAACAAGACGGACGAGAAGGCTCTAGTTGGAGTGTTTGAGAAGACATCTTACATCACTATCGGTAGCGCAGAGTGAGTGCTATCTCGGCCCGTTTCAAGCATACAGTAGCAGCAAGCTGCTGTCCTTGTGGCCTCTGAGCGCGTGATGCGCAGCAACACACGTGCTACGCAAAGCTCATGGCTCGTTCAATGGGGCGTTGGTGGCGCATCATGCTGCAGAGCAACTCCAGATGCAGCTTGCTGTCATTGCTGGACATTCGCATGTGCCAAGTTATTCTTGACTGTATCAACTTGCTTCTGTTTGCAGGAAACCCCTGGGCTTGCCCCCCAAGGAGCCGCTGCCAGAGAGGTGGAAGGCAAAGCAGTTTGCCACAGCCCCACCAAGGGAGGGCAAGACACTAGATGCCTACTTCGAGAAGCGCTACAACTACATTGCAGAGGTACACAGCAGCAGCAGCAGCAGCAGCAGTTGCTGCGTTACTGCCATACACAGGGCATGGTGCTGTTAGCTCAACTGCACATGCAGCACCTGGAGCAGCAGCAGCTTGCTGTTTGCTGCAGACCACAGAGCCTGCTCATGCTGCTGACCAGAAGTACAGATGCAACATAGTAAGGCTGTAATCAGGTAGCAGGCACTTGTGTGCTGATGGACAGCTGCTGTGCCGTTTGTCTGCTGTGCTTGCAGGGTGACAAGTATGTCGACAAGTGGCGCTACGTGGACTCTGGCCAGGAGAAGAAGAAGGGCTTCCTCAGCAGCGACTTCAGCAAGCGCGATGAGTTCAGCAACACAGTGCGCACCCTGCAGTGGCGCGAGCAGCTGTCGGTAAGCGTGTGCTCTGAGCATAGCAAGTGCAGGATGCATCATGCCTGACAGATGTTGCACACCGGTGGTGTTTGTGCTGAGTGCACTCTGTCCTGCAAGCTGTTGCTGCATGCTTTGCATTGACTTCTTCGCTGTGCGTTAATGCTCTGCCTGCCCAATTTGCCTGTCATTGGCTTTGGGGCAAGCTCAAATCATGCACACCGTCCTTTCTTTGCTTTCAATGCTGGCAATCTCTGTGCCAATGTATGTGCTTGCTGACTGCTGCAGCATGAAGCCAAGTGGACGTCCAATGCGATTGAGTTCTTCAACGAGGCGTCAGCGCAGGGAGGCAGCCAGCTGCTGAGCACAGCAGCAGAGAGCAGCCAGCAGGCAGATGGACCGGTGAGCAAACACTGCCACTAGTAGTGCTTTAACTTCTGGTGTGTTCACAGAAACACTGCTACTAGTAGTGCTTGAACTTCTGGTGTGTTCACAGAAAGACGGCATGCTGGCAGCAGATGGTGCAGCACAGGGCGTATGTGTTTGGCGCCGCTGGCATGATATTGTTAGGGCAGCTGAAGGCCGCTCTGCCTGGGAGCCTGCAGTGAAGCTTAGCATGCAGGCAGCACCTGCTTCTACATGTTTAGCGGCTAAAGCAATCATTGAGCGATTGCGCAGCCTAAGCACGGTACATGCTGACCTGCTCTACATTGGGCTGTTTGTGGTGCAGCTGCTGTATGATCTCATCTTTGAGAAGGCCGATCCTACAGCGGCAGCCTGCAGCAGCACGCACCGTGACACCAAGAACCGCACCATGCTGTCGCACGAGCGCAACCTAGGAGGGCAGCTGACCACAAACAAGTGAGTTGACGAGCCACCAGGTGGCAGACTTGGTCAAAGGAAGCACAACAAGCTGCCACCTGTTTTGCTGTCAAGCTAGCGGCTTGTTGTAGAGTTCACGGGCAGGCCTAAGTGATTGACAACCGCATTTGATGCGAGGGCCCCTCGGAGGCTCAGGCAGCTGATGCTTAGCTCTGGCAGATTGTTTGGCTTCATCTGCTGTGACGCACTCGTACATGCCACGGAGGCATCCCTGCTCACGCCATGCCTGCTGCTGCTGTGCTGCTTGCGACTCTGCAGGCTGGCCTTCACGGCGCCCAGCAGCTTTGCCAAGCCCGAGTTTGCGCGCAAGCCGCTCATCCGCGACAGCTTCTTCCGCAAGACCAACGTGGTCTTCCTGCCAGGCTGCGACGCCACCACAGCGCAGTAGCAGCAGCCTGCAGCGTTTGAGGCACAGCCTGTGCTCCTGCGGTGCTAAGAGCAGGTCCTGTGACAGGATTTGTGTCGCTGGCTGGTGGATGCTATGCAGCAGTGCTGGCGTGCGCACGCCATATAGCTATATAGCTGGCAGCTGTGACACCGGTCATGTTGATCAACACCGTGTGTTGTTGTCACTCTCGTTCAAAGAATTTGCGGCTAGGTGTGCAGGGCAGTTGGCTGGTGTTGGATAGCTTCTGTGTGGAGGGGGTTGTGTTTTCAGTGTGCAGCCAACTAGCCTTCGATTGCAGCGGCAGCAGCCTGCAGTGACTGCATGGCATGCTGCTGTTGGCGGCTGGACTGCAGTGATGGAACAGCCACTAGTTGATGCAGTGAGCTTGTGGTTGGAAAGAAGCAGCTCAAGCTGAGTTGTCGTTTCACGACGCATGGCATGCAAGATTACCGAGTGCGAAGTGGCAGACATCATGTTTGTCTGTTGAAAGTATAGTGCACTTGCCGACTGTGAGCTGTTAACACTTGCTGCCAGTCAGGTTAAAAGTTTCCAAGAGGAACGTGAGCTCACGAGTCGAGTTGACCCACTCAGTGTTATTTGAATGAGAGAATGATTCTCGGCAGCCTGCACCCTGTGCACAGCGCCGCAGGCCACCACAACTCGAAGTCCCGGGACACAGCGCAACATAGTATTGTCAACAACCAAGACTCTCACGTCAGCAGGTTACAGAAGGGGCTCAAACGGCAATGTTGGCTGTGCACATGTTTCAGTGCTGCACAGCGTGCATATGAACCCTGTAAAGGTCAGATTTGACCCACACGCACAAAGGGTTGTGCAGAGCACAACGGCATAGCGTAGCTCAGGCAAGCAACACCAGCACCCCTCCACAGTCTGACGTGTGGCGCCCACATAGGCGGTGCTGCACAACTACCCTACCCACAGAATGCAACAATGCTGTCGTGTGCACGCAGGTATGCACTCGTGCCCACCAGGCTGTGCAGCAGTACAACAAGGGTTTGCCACAAACACCAACGACATGCATCCGGAGCAGGCACTACTTGCACACAGAATCAGCATTCATGCAACCGTGGACAAACGGCATGCTGATCTGTTGAATCTGAGGCTGAGCAGCACAGGCACAGCAGCTGGGATGTACGACCACGCTCGCTGGGTGCATGAGTCCTACACTGACAGCAACACACCTGAGCATGTGGTACATGCACAACTGCACCCGCCATTTGCAGTGTGAGCTGCTACCCAGTTCCAATTGGCTGATATGAACGCCAATGCAGCCGCAGGCTGCATCGCGTGCAGCGTGTCCAGCCAGCACAACACAAAACACACAGCTGTTCTACAGGCGCTGCCGCTGCCAGCGTGACGCCTCAGCGACCTTGCAGGACACAACCGCCACAAACCCTTGAAGCACAACCGTTGTCATTGCAGCCGCTGACCAGTTTGCACCTGAACACAACGATGCGTGTGCTGCCATCAAATCCAACACGTTATGACACAACCTGAACTGGCACTGAGCCTGCACCCTAACCACGTCAACCACACATCCCAACTCGTTGGCCTCACTCTTTGCACACCTTTGCATCTACAAGTGCACCTTTGCACACATCCCACCCCCTCTCGCGCTGCTCCCTCACACTTCCTTTATGTAATCCTTGCTGCTGGCATAGTACGCCTGCTCGCTGGCCACCTTCTTGGCGTTGCGGGCCTCAAACGCAGCGCGGTTGTCAACAATGCGCTGGATGATGCTGGCCGTGACAACGTTGCTGGGACTGTTAAGCTGCCGGAAGATGCCACGCTGCCGCGGCAGCGCGTACCTGCAGGCATCGACGAAGTAATATGTGGCGGAGTGATCAGAAGCAGCACAATCCGCGCAGCTGTGATAACTGGGACAAGCACGGGTTGCATTAGTGTCGAGTGCATATGTGTATGGGTGAGAGCATGAGTAGAGGGTGGCCAGATGCACCCCAGCGCTGCTAGCAGTGGTGTGACGGGCTCCATATGTACACAACAGCGTGGCTGCCACACCAGCGTCAGCAGAGTCAGAAAGAGCCTGACACAACACAATGCAAGCAACCAGCTCTGGACACAGACGTGCTATGCTCAGTGCCGCAGCCTTGCAAGCTGTCTCAATATCCAGCTGCACAGCCTATGCGTTGCGCACCTGGCGTCGTCCCCGCTGTCTGTGCTGCGTGTCTCTGTCATGCTGCCGCGCACCACCAGCGAGATGTTGAACGTGCGCAGCAGATCATCCTCTATCACGCTGGGGGCACCGATAATCACCTGCAGCCCGCATACACCGCAACAGCACAGCAGCAAGCTCAACACGCATGCATGGCATGCTCAGGTGGCATTGGCAGCATGTGCAACACCCGAGGGCAGTGATGAACTGCCGCTCATCTGCCTTTTGCTTCCGGGTGCACAAGCTGGCAACTACCAAACACCAAACACAACCAGCAGGGTGAAGCTTCCCTCTTGCACCAAAGCATGCACTGCAAACAAAGCCACGCAACACGACCTGGCCCCTGTGACCCATTAGAGGGCCAGGTCGTGTTAACAGCTGCGAAGCTGAGCACAGCACACCCGCGCCGCACCTCGTCCACGTATTTGCAGGCCAGCACGCTGAGTGCGCGCTCATGCACGTTCATGATGGGTGTGTGTGGCCCCCTGCGTGCCTCTACATCTTCATCAGTGTGCAGACCCACCAGCAGGAAGTCACCCTGCTGCTTCGCAAGCTGCAGGCACAGCAATATGAAGGATACAATTCACAGCAGCATGACTAAGGTAGCAGCGGCAGGCCGCGCACAGCAGATGAAGCGAGATCAAGCAAACGCTGCAGGTCTGGGTGTACGCAGCAGGCCACCATTGTTGCCAGGCATCAAGTGTGATACTGGCAGAACCTTGCCAGTCTGCTGCTCCTTTGCATGCCTGCTTCGCCAGTTCAGGCAGCATCCTATAAAGGGGTCGATGAGAATGCACTGCAACCTAAAGTATATAGAAAGTCGCACCTCCAGGATCGCGACGTGCCCCACATGAAACACGTCAAACGCGCCGTCGATGTACACGATGGTGGCGCCCTCGGGAGCAAACTTGCCCTCACTGAACTGCACCAGCCGCCTGCTGGTGGGCAGGAAGCGGGACACACCTGCAGTAGCAGCAGCAGCAGCTCTAATGTAACACAAAAGGGAGTTTTGCTGCAGCAAAAGGCTGCATGGTGAGCATGCCTGAGGCAGACGCATCATCAATAGCGAAGTGTCAGTGCTGACCCCAATCAGAGACATGCATTATCTCCAGGCAAGCAAAGACACCACAACGCATAAGACTGGCTCAGCTGCACCCCTTTAAACCGAATCCATCCAAGAAGGCACTGCCAGCTGACTCACCAACGCGCATGTCCCTTGACACTGAAGGTGACGATACTGCTACTGCCTCGTCTATGCTGTTGGTGTTGCTGCTGCTGTTGGCTGCTGCTACTGCTGCTGCTGCTGCCGCTGCTGTGCCGCTGTCAGCGCTGCGGCCGCCTCGACTGAATGAACGCGTAAGCGGGTGAACCTGCATGTAACAATGCCCCACCGCAGAGGAACAAGGCGATCAAATAAGGCACGGGCAGCGCTGGTAATCAGCGAAGTGCATGCATTGTTACGGCAACGCGTAGGGCTCGCTGGCTGCAACCTGCTCGCATGCAACATGCAGCATCTAGATGTTCACTGACACCCTGATGGCGCAACCACCATCAACCCTATGACAAACACACAGCACGCTGCCCATGCGCGCAACGTGAACTCACATTGTCCTGCGCCTTGTTCATGTGTGGGTTGACGCGCGTGCAAGTCAGCATGCGCCCCACAATGTCTGTGGTGCTCACACCCTCTGTGCGCTTGATCTGCAGAATTTGCAACAAAGGCAACGCAAGCTCCTTCAGCAGCAGCAGCAACAGCAGTGGCTGCCGCATGACAGCCAGGCAATGTGCGCATGCACGGCGCTGCAAGCTACTGAGCATGCTGCCCAACCAGCAACATGCCAGCAAAGTTGCACGTGTTAGGCTCAGAAGGAGGCGACCGGGTCATGCCCATGACTATCTTGGCTAACAACTTACTAGTAGTGAGAGAAGAATGCGGACGGGCCGGAGGAGGCCTGGGAGTGCTGCTGAGCCCTACCACATGCCATCAATGCTGTTGCTTCCAGAAAATGACATTCATTCCTACATGTGTTACATACATGCGTCAAGTCGCCTGTCCGGCAAGCACTCTTGCATGCTGCTGCTCTGCAAAAGCAGCCATCTATGCATGAACCAGTTTGAGCACTGACTGGGCCCTCACCATTTTGAAGCGTCCCAGCTTCTTGGCGTGCACGTAGGCGTCTGTGCCGTCTGGCAGCAGGCAGGGGTCGTCGCCGTGGATGATGTAGTCGATCTTGTGCTTGGTGAACAGCTCCTCGACAAATTCAGGAGACAGGTCGTACGGCACGTCTGCAACCGTTGCAGGACGATAACGCCAGGGAGAGACGGAGGGAGGGGTGATGTCAGGAAAAGAGCACGTGGGTTCCGACAAGACGGGTGTGAAGCTGAACGCTGATGCACTTGACGCATGCAGAGATGGGGGCTGTGGGTACCAGAGCACAGCAATCAGCCCGTAGCTGAAACAAGGTTTCAAGCATTTGTAATGGACACTGCCATCAACCATATCTATGTTTCGGCTGACAGCGCTAAGGCTAAGCCGCAACTTCATACATGAGTCATGTAGCCTGTCCTCACCTTGCGACACCTCGTCTACCCGTGCAGGCAAAAACTGATAAGGCCAAGCCGCACATGCATTCTAGCTACATGACCCCCCTCACCTTGCAGCACCTCGTCCACCCACTTGACTGCATCCACCAGTAGGTACCGCTCCCGCTCATTCAGCACCGGTGGCCCCTTGCAGCGCAGGATCTCACTGTCAGGGATCAGCCCAACCACCAGCACATCACCCAGCGCCTTGGCCTGCAAAAAAACACGTGCATTGTGGGTGGGCTGAAGGGAGAAGCACAGACGTGCAGCATAAGGTATTCTGTTGACATATACATGTGAACTGCTGTCAGGGATCAGCCCAACCACCAGCACATCACCCAGCGCCTTGGCCTGCAAAAGTGTAAAAAACAGCGAAATGCATTGTGGGTGGGCTAATGGAAGAAGTACAGCATCAGGTGTTGCATCTGACGTACACATGGTAGCTGCTGTCTGGGATAAAACCATCAGCGCACTCCTTAGTGCCTTGGCTTGCAAACAACGCGCAAGCGCAGTATGGGTGGTCCAAAGGGTGCAATGCAACTGATGTGAAAGGCTAGAAAGCGCTTGGCCTAGTCACGCCACCAACTGCTGTGTGACTGGTGAGCAGTTGGAGGCATGCACCGCTCTGGATCAGGATCAGGTGCAGGGGCCGCTGCTGCTGCTATGCCACCAGCCGCATGCTGTTGCGCATCGCCTGTGGGGCATGCTGCGGAGCTTCACCAGCAACGCCTTGCCGCTGCAGTGAGAGCCGTAACACCCATTGACTCTACATGACAACACTGCCGCATTGACTGCTGCTGCAGTTGACTAGGTATCAACCCTACTGTGCAGTCGCTGCTGCTGCTGCTGCTGCTCATACGGCCGCATCTTTGTGCACTGAGCGCACCTGGCGCAGAGCGTTGGCGTGGCCGTAGTGCATCATGTCGAAGCAGCCGTCCATGTAGACCCGCACCGGCCGCCGGCCTGCGCAGCACCATACACAACAATCATCCATGCTCATCGGCTACCAAAGCAAGCAGCAGTGCTTCATAGTTGTGCCAACAGCAGCGAGCACATCGGAGGTGACTGCTGGAGGTTGGTTGCTGATGCTAGAAAGGATGTGCTGTTGTGGATAAAGCAACAGTCGCTGCAAGCTGCATGCAATGCGCGCATGCATACTTTGCATGCACACGTACGGCAGTGTACTGCTTCGACGTGCTGTCAAGCGATTGCAGTTGTGCTGCAGGATGTATTGCAAGTGATAAGCTGAAGCCGTTGCAGCGTTTGTGCATGCGCTACTGTTGTGAACCATGAAAGGTATGCAAGCATAGGCTGGTGCTTGGTTGCTTACTCCTGCGCCGCTGTGAGTAGTCATCTAGCTGATGTGCTAGCCAGCCACTGACAGTGCCTGGCCTGTAATGGTACTGCAGACAGCAGCCGCGCAGCAGATACACAGCACAACCTACAGGTTCATTTGCTGCGCATTGACGATCACGATCAGCATGCAGGCACGAGCAGCATGCTCAGGCATGGTTTCTGCAAGGGACGCAAAGCTTTCCAGCAGCAGCACCAGCCTGGCATGTCAACACGCACCTGGTACGGTACATAGTAGTCCAGCGCCTTTTTGCCTGCCCAATAAACACCGGCAGCAGCCAGAGCACCACCAGTGGCAGCAGCAGCCCATGCAAGGGCTTTCTCTCTTTGGCCCTCAGCTGCCATGGCGGGCCACTGCTACTACTGCTGCTGTCTGCTTGACCAGGCAACGCCGGCCTTCAAACGCCTAAGAAACTATCAACTCCAATCTGTACGCATTGTTACAGCACCCAGCTCCGATCCAGCGTAGCGGATACCTGCGGGTACTGCTGTGCAACCTGAGGATTCCTTTCTGAACACGTGAGTAAGCACGATCTGACTACCAGCACTGCGACTGTGCGTAGAGACGTGCTGTTAACGTTCCGCTCAGCTGTCTGCAACTTGTATCAGTGCCCACACACTGTCACTGTTGACTCAGGTGTCACTTGCAGTGAGGTATGCAATGGGACGAGGCGCAGGAGGTCGAGACTTTGATGATTACTCACAATGTGATCCTCAGCGAGACCTGAGTCCCCTGGGTAAAGGACACAGCACAGTAGGTTTGACTGGTGCCCTCAGCAGGAACTTCTCAGCGCAGGTGCTCTGCCGCACAGGGCACATTGCTTGCAGGGCCTGCAGGGTGGCCTGCTGCGGGGCCTGGCCAAAGGAACCAAAGCTGGGTCAATCAAAGTTACATCCGTTCTTTGACATATTCACACATCAGACTGCATTGACCTTGCTCAGCAAGCAGCCCAAACATCTTGAACGAGGCAGCTAGCTAGCTAGCGCGCTGCAGTCTGTGCCGTCCAACAGGTTGGCACTGCTGGGCTGCACTTAACCGCAGTACTAGTTGTTCTCATGCTCTTCCTGCTGGAGTCTTGACAACGCATGATTGACAAGAAGCAGCAACAGCCTCATCCTCAAACACACATGATGCACACGGGAAGAAGGTTGCAACACAACAACAGCCTGCAAGGATCACCATCAGCTCAAAATTAGTTACTGGCGTGCACGATTGTGCACCCAGCGCAATCTCGTACAGCACAATAACTCCTACCAGTTGCTCAGTCATTCAAACCGCACCACTGTGCTGCGGTTGTATGCTTGCTACTTTGCGCGCTGCCTTTACACAGGAGAGGCACAACAGAGCATGAAATATGTAACACATACCATCGTATGCGTGCATGCAAAGGGCAAAACTCAGTATGTCCGACAGCTGAAGCAGTATGCTGCGGTCCCTGGCATGCAGGGCTACCCTACAGGCAACACCTTGTTGCTGGACTGTGTCCGACCTTGCTCTGCCCAACGAGCAATGCACACCCTGTCTATACAAATGGATGCCGCACAACCGTAGGAAATGTAATGAACTGCTCTGATACCCATTAAATGCCAAACACAGGGTACGCATGAGTGTGCTAGTACGCTCGAGCACTACTGTACTCTACCAGACCCAGCATCTGGCGGTGGTGCCAAAACCACAAGACTGCTGCAACACAGAGAGTCCCCACACCAGCTGCAGTGCATGTGCGGCACCACTAGCCAGCTTTCAGCAGCCCTGGTTTGCAGCTTGCACACCTCGGTGCAGTGCAATGACCAGTAGTAACCATACCCATGTTGCATCCTGCTTCTCAATATCACCCATGCTGCTGGGTATGATTGATACATACACAGACCCCCACATTGCGCGACATGGCGCTCACACACCACAATCTGCCGCTTATTCAGAACAAGACCCACACCTGCATCCAAGAAACTCATCATGCCGGCACCATCCTCCCACGCTCGTCATCCTGGCGCCATCTCCGCTGACGAATGCCCACAATACCGTCCATCTTTACCTCGACATGCCTCAAACGGCACGGTGTTTAGGCTCCAATCAGGCCCTGCACCTTTGCTGCTGCCTGCTGCACGAATGGCTCAACCGCCTCTGTCACTGGCTGCAGCGCATCCAGCAGGGGCTGCAGCTGCTGCACCACTGGCTGCAGTGCAGGCTCGTACTGCTTGAGCAGGCCCGCACCCAGTGCGTACTGGAAAGCCAGGGCTGCCACCAGAAGCAGCAGCGCAAGGCGCACCAGGGTCGACACAAAGCTGCTGCGGCTGCACCTGAGAGCCAGCACGCTGGGGTCCGTAGCACGGTGAGCCTGCAATCAGGACACACAATCAAAGGTCAGGAGCAGCAGGGCGACGCAAGGTTGTTGTCAATGCAACAGTTATGCAGACCTGGTTGTTGTCAATGGACCCACAAATTGCAACCACGTAAGAAGAGCGTCCAGCAATATCAAGCTTTTGCCTGAAGCCTAGAAGTCCGCTGACTTGATTTGCAAGCTGATTATTTGTGCTCACCCATGCGTCCTGCACGTCGTGCACATCACGCACTGCCTTCCACACGTTGACACCGCACTTGATGCCGCTGCCCACTCCGATCTGCAGCAGGCGGTCACCTGCAGGAATGCAGCACGCGCATGCAGCATCCACATGCCAGTGACAGCTTGATACGACGATACGTGCAAGCCCACAGCTCCTTGTGGATATGCTGCTACTGACACAAGTAACCTGACATGCCACCGCCACTGGCAACACCCGTCATCAGCAGTCAGAGCACAAGCAGCTTGCTGCTGCTGTCTGAGCAAGCACAAGCCGCATCAAGGCGCTAAAGATTACTCACCCTTCTTGGCGCCACGCACGCTCTCAACGTAGCCCAGCGTGTACCATGTGGTGCTGCTGGACACGTTGCCGTAGTCGTGCAGCACCATGCGGCTGGGCTCCATGGCTGCCTCATCCAGCTGCAGCTCCTTGCCGATGCCGTCAAGCACCTTGGCGCCACCTGCACGCACATAATGACAGCCAGTGAGGACATATGTGCATGACAAGATGAAGCAGGTAGCATGGGCCAGCTGGTACATGCAACGCTTGCAGGACACATTGCAAGCTGTCCTGCGTCACCTGCCTGCCACATATCCCACAGAAGCAGGCGTCAGCGCAATACTCATGCACTGCATACTACTCGTAGTATTGTCACACTGCTGGCACCTCACCTGCATGGATCAGGAAGTGGTCCAGGCACTCGGTGAACCTGGGCTTGTACGCAGGCACCTTGCGCCCCAGCAGCTTGCGCTGCACCTCAGTGGCTGCGTACGCTGCAATCTGGCCTGCGTTGAGGATGCTGGGGGCCACCTTGAACATGGCCATGCTGAGCGCCCTGCTGGCTTCGTTCACCACATCCTTGCCCAGGTAGATGCCTGCAGCGACAGCAGGCAGCAATGCACAGCTGGAGGCGTGTACTAGCAAGGCATTCGCGCACGGCTACTGCTGCACCAATGAACGGCTCGCATAGGTATGCACTGGCTTCGTCCTTCTGAGAAGCTGCAGGTTGCAACTGCACTTGCCAGTGCATAGATGTTTGCAGGACAGCCCCCTGCTCGCTCATGTTTTCCGAACATGCACGCACATACTGAACATATGCACCATCCCTGCAACACCAGCATACTGTTCTGCTGCACACATCTGTTTTGAACATGCACACTCAGATGCCTTGCAGGAAAGCTCTCCACTCACCGTTGTTGCCCTCAGCATCTGGCCCGTACCAGATGCACTTGTAAGCGGGGTCGCGTGAGGCCAGGTGCACGCGGTAGTTGGTGTCCAGCACATACTTGGCGCGACGCACCATGTGCCGCTTGTTGCTGAACAGCACTGCGCTTGCACCTGTGCGGAAGATCATGTTGGTGACCTGCCTGTGCTTGTCCTTGCCCTTGTAGTATGCTGGCGTGGTGATCTCAGTGGTCAGCAGGATGGCGTTGCAGTTGGGGCGAGACTGCAGACAGGGCGGGGAAGGCATGCACACCAGTTCAGCTCAGCATATCTCTGGGTTTCGTAGCAGTGCCCGTCTCACAATCAAGAATTATCGTGCTGCTTCTGCCTCGCCGTGACGGAGCTCTCTTTTCCCGTGCCATAATGGACACCTCGCATGCGGTCCACAACGCTGCAAGCAGTGCCGCATGCAGATCTTGGTGCGTTCTCTGCTCACCCTCAGCAGGTCCTTGACCAAGTTCACTGCCACCACGCCGTTGGAGCAGCCCATGCCTCCCAAGTGGTAGCTCTGCATGTCAGGCCGCATGCCAAAGTGGTTGACCACCATGGACGCCAGGCTGGGCGTAGGGCAGAAGATGCTGCAGGTGGTCACAATGATGTCCACATCCTTGGCAGCCAGCCCTGCACAGGGGAGAGGCAGCCAATCATGTATGGCAGCAAGTATGTCAGGCTGTACTCCTGCAAGATGTTTGCTGGGCTTTCACAAGCTGGCGACATACCGCTCAATCATCCTGCAGCTGTTTCTGCTACACGGTAGCGGCAGCTGCTCCCTGCTGATCAGCGGAGTCTGCTCCACCACAGCTTTGCCCTGCGGGGTGCAGCACCCTGCGCCTGCCTGCAGCAGAACGAGGCTTCCCTGCACGCTGGGAGGTGGCTCCTATGCTGCTCCTGCACGACGCCTGGCTGCACAGCTGCTAGGCTATGTATACGCAGCTGTCCACTCACCCTGCTTCTTCAGCAGGCCCTCAATGGCACCGCACATGACCATGCGAGCCTCCTCCATGGCATCATCAATGCTGGTCTTGGGCTGCAAGCAACAAGTGTAGCAGCAAGTTGGATTGAAAGTGTAGCAGTAAGTTGGATTGATAGCTGCTGACGCTCGCAGGCATTTTGAGAGAGAGTAGTTACATGTGGGTCCAGTCACCATCTTAGATGGTATGAGCCACCCCAAATGAGCACAGAGTCAACACGTGACAAAAGGAGATGAGCGCTCGATGCAACACATTGACGCCATCAGATGAGCACAATTTCTCTCCAGGATAAGCAAGCAAGCATTTTGAAAAGCAATAGCGTAATGCGACTGGCTACAGCTACTGTTGAGACAAGTTCAGACTATTGTTGACTCTGTTTTGTCGTATTACATGGAAA
>CADDIJ020002129.1:0-10590 GCA_902809745.2 Tetradesmus lagerheimii | reverse complement strand
ATGGCGATCTGATCATCTGCGATTCACTGAAGGTGAGTACGTTAAACAGGGTGAATTAGCGGTATCAGCATAGTACAGAAGTAGCATCGCAGTTGCTAGCTGTCTGCCTTGAATATGGTCAGCGTGCATGAAGCCGTAGCAAGCAGCAGCGGTTGGCAGCTGCGGAAGCAGCCGGTTGCTCAGTTGGGTGCTGGTCGGCCGCTGGGGTACCACTTTGATGCAGATGGGGACCTGATTATCTGCGATTCGCTGAAGGTGGGTGGGACACTGTGAGGCTCGCCTGTGGGTGGGTGTCTAGGGTTTTGTGGTGGCTCGGCAACGCATGAAAAACACAGCAGCGTGTTTGATTTGTTTAGGCTATAACAACCAGCAGCAGTGGCTGGCAGCCGGTTGCTCAGCTAGGGGCTGGCCAGCCGCTGGGGTACCATTTTGATGCAGATGGCGATCTGATCATCTGCGATTCACTGAAGGTGTGTGTGCTGAACTGTTTGGTGGTTGGTACTTTCAGATGTAATTCGGTGATGTAGTGCTTCTTGCTGAGTAAGGCACGGTGTTGCCAGCTGCAGCAGGGAGACCTGCCCTCTCGTTCCTGCCTCTCACATTTTCATCTTGCTGCTCTCGCACTTCTCCTCACTCTTTCAGGGCCTGGTCAAGTACGACTACTCATTTAGTGAGGTCACACTTTTGGCGAGCCACGTCAGCGACAGCTCATCCATTGACCCCGACAGCGAAATGAAACATGCAAAACCTCATGCACCTCCACACCTCCTACCATAACATCTTCATATGCATGTGCATTGGCTAGCAAAGATACGAATCTGCCCTCTTGCTCCTGCCTGTCACACATTCATCTGGCTGCTCTCACACTTCTTCTCACTCTTTCAGGGCCTGGTGAAGTACGACTACTCATCCAGTGAGGTCACACTTTTGGCGGGCCACGTCAGCGACAGCTCACCCGTCGACCTTGGCAGCAAAATAACATGCGAAATACCAACCTCATGCGCCTCCACACCTCCTACCATCGTGTCCCATATGCATGTGCATTGGCTAGCAAGGATGTGAATCTGTCCTCTTGTCCCTGCCTCTCACACGTTTCATCCGTCTGCTCTCACACTTTCTCTCACCTTTTCAGGGCCTTGTGAAGTACGATTACTCATCCAGTGAGGTCACACTTTTGGCAAGCTACGTCAGTGACAGCTCACCCATTGACCCCGGCAGTGAAATAACATACGCCAATGATCTGGCAATCGCGTCTGACGGAAAGATCTACTTCACATCATGCAGTGATATTGTACCGGCGGCCAACAAGGAAGGGTTTTACGACACGTTCAAAGCCTGGACCCTGGGCATGGCGCAGGTGAGGGTTTAGGGGGTGAGAGCTTGACTAGGGTTTAGCATAATAATAATAATAATAATAATAATCCATGTAAGCCATACCTTTCGGCATCGGCACCGCGCCTCGACCCCTGGGGAGGCGGAAATCGGACAACTATTATTCGCTCTATTATCGGTGTAAGGTAAACCACCCAAACCCTTACACTCCCACTAGGCATGCGGGGGGCTACCCCGTACGGTGGACTGCATACCTAGCAGGGCTGGTGTGTATTTAGCCAGCAATCGACGCAGTCCTGCTGAGCGTCGCAAGGACATGGCTCAGGTTCGAACCTGCGACCTCTCGGCCTCAATCCGACCATCATCACCACTACGCCACGTGTTTAAAGTCCCGCCGGACAAAGGGTTTAGCATGTTGATCAGCTAGGTTTTAAGCAGCCACTGATGCATGCAGACTGCACACAGTGTTGCTGTTGTCAGAACTTGAACGTGTCTGTGCCTTGCCAGGGCTTTCTGCTCAGCGCTCCGCTTATGAGCGCGAGATATGGGGCACGTGGCTGCGCAGTAGACCGCAGTATGGTGATCGGCAGCAGGCTCGGCAGCATGTGCAGCATTTACTGTCGTTTGTGCCGTCTGTGTGGCATACTGCAGCACGCGCGCACCTGGCGGCTGCCCAAGCTGCCGGTACGAGCGTTGCACAATTATCCTCTGTTTCTCCTGTGGACATTTTGATTGCACGCGAACAGTTGTGTGCTGATTTGGGTTGGCAGCGGCCAGGGGCAGACGGTTTTATACGTTTGGCTGATCTGCAGGTTGCTGATGCCACGAAGCTACAACGTCTTGCTGCGCTTGATGCCATTGCGCCCCGCCATGCTGCCTTTGTTACTCGGGTTAGAGCCCTGGATGCCCTGCCGATGGCAGTCAGCCTGCCTGCAGTGCAGTCGGTGTTGTCTCGTTGGTGGCAGGTGCGGGTGGCTAACGTGTACAAGGAAGCGGCGTGGCGCTTGGCTTTGGATGCATTCCCTACTGCTCAACGTATGCAGACTACTGCTGCGTGTGCAGCATGTTCTGCTGCAGGGCCTGGGGTGGAGCATCATTTTTGGACATGTCCTGTTGCTATGGCGGTGCGGCGTGAGGTGGAAAGTCAACTAAGGGCGTTCAACTTGTTGCCGGCAGGTGCTGTACTGCCGTGCCGAGCTATATGGTTGGCGTGCCCCCCTCATAACGCTGTCCATCGGTTGGTGTGGGACATGGTCTGTCTTGCAGCAGTGCATGCTTTTGAGAAAGGCCGCAGGGCAGCGTGGGCTGTGTCAAGTGACCTTGGGGTACCCCAGCTGGTGGAGCAAGTGGCTGTGAGAGCAGCAGTAGGTGCTTTTTGGGATGCACTTGCGGACTTTGCTGCTACGGCTAGGGTGCCGTCACGGTATAGAAATCGGCTGCTCACACAACAGCCTTTTATTGCCTGGCATACTGTGTTGCGTGGCAATGGTTTGTGTGTGGTGCGGCGGTGATGGCCTTCTTCTCACTGTGTGTACGTGCTTTCTCTGTGAACTTCTGACACGCCAGAGCTAGCCGTCTTGCTTTGCAGGAGCTGTGAGTTGCCGTGTCGCTGCTGCAAAATGTAGTTGTGCGGCCCTTGCAGCAGCTGGCTTGTCCTCTGCTCTCTCTCCCTAGTTTGTCGCCTCAGACCGCCGCCTGCCAGGCTGTGTTGCTGCTGGTGGGTGATGTTCTGTGGGTTCAGCCCGCCCGCTACACTGCATAAAGTGCAGCTTGCTGTCACTGACACTGTTTACACTAGTCCTTTGTTGCCTTTGTTTAGCATCAACACTGCGTGTGCTGTGACTGACGGCTTTGCCTGCAAGGCCATATGTCAAGTTACACACACAGAGAGACTTTCTGGGGTGAGTTTCCTTGAGTGACAGCCTGTTTTGCTGAGTCATCTGCGACGTTCCAGATTTTCGGGTGTTTGTTGCAACGTAGTTGCCTGTGCACACCGTGTAACCCCTCTTCTTCTTCTTCTTCAGCAGACTGCACACAGCGCAAGCTACTGTACTTAACTTGCAGCATGCAGATGCGAGAAAAAGTTACACCATTCCCCTCTTCCCCACCGCTGCTACTGCTGCTGCTGCTCTGCTGCAGGGATTGCCCCAAGGTCGCCTGCTGATGTACGACCCAGCCATCAAGGAGACACTTGTACTAGCCAAGGTAAGCTTCAAGGTTTTACCATCCAAATAACAGTCAAAATAACATTGTACCTGCCCTCACCGGGGTTCGAACATGGGACCTTTCGCTTATGAAGCAAACGCTCTACCAGCTGAGCTATAAGGGCTGTGGGGCTGTGCTGAGCATGTAGATGGGATTGGGGCCCGGCTCATCACCGTCTGGTGGTTGTGCGCCGCTGCTTCTTCTGCTTCTCGCCGCCGCCGCCGCCGCTGCTGCTGCTGCTGCTGCAGTGTCACGTTGAGTGGCCTCTGTTCCTCTTCTGCTGCGGCTGCTGCTGCTAGTGCCCACAAGTTGCACACGATGCGCAGTGCCACACAGATTACTCCTTTCTGTGCCTGCTGGAAACCATTCACCTTGCTGCTGCTTACTATCAGGTGTTGCTGACATGCTGCGCTGCTGCTGCTTCCAGGGCTTCTACTATGCCAATGGCGTGGCGCTGTCACCTGATGAGAGCTACCTGGTCATGGCAGAGACTGACAGGATCCGGCTGCTCAAGTACTGGCTCAAGGGACCACAGGTGACTATTATAACATGTTTGGTATTATCAGAATTAAATATACAGTTTATGAAGTCAGAAGAGTTTTTTAAAGAGGTTTTAGAAGAGGTTTATAAATTCTGCCTAGTGATGGCAGAGACTGACAGGATCTGTTTGCTCAAGTACTGGCTCAAGGGACCACAGGTGCGAAACCTGTTACATGTTACTTCCAATGTGTTATTTGTTGGTTGTTACTCTGCTGTCACTGATGAGAGCTACCCAATGAGAGCTAGCTACCGTCTGTGCATCCTACCTGATCACGGCAACAGCACCTGGCGGGAACTTATGTAAGCCAGATTCTCCTGAAATGAATTGTGTTCATTTTAATGTTGCTGCTGCTGCTGCTGCTGTAGGCCGGCACCTACGAACCCCTAACAGAACACCTCCCAGGTGCTCCCGATGGAGTGTCAACAGCACCTGACGGCAACTTTTGGGTGGGGCTGGTGTCACCGATTCCACCAATTGCCAAGCTGCTAAGGGACCCTACTATCAGGGCGCTGTACGTGTGGCTGCCAACCTGGCTGCGGCCACCACTCAAAAAGTGGGGAGCAGTCACAAAGGTAAGCTTGCTTTTCTGTGCGTTCCACAGCAGCCATGTGGCTTTTTCTTACGGCCCTAAACAGCAGGTCATGTTATGTTTCTGGTAGAACCCCTTTTTGTTGGGATTCCACCATCCGCGTTGTATGTGTGGCTGCCAACCTGGCTACGGCCACCGCTCAAGAAGTGGGGCGCTGTTACAAAGGTAGGCGTGCTCTTCTCTGCCTTTTGAAGAGAGCGCGCTTTTCTCCGCCAAACGCAGCAGGTTTTGTTTTGATTTGGTGGTTTCTGTTGGTGGAAACTTTTGGATGGGGCTGGTGTCGCCAATCCCGCCAATTGCTAAGCTATTGTGAGACTCTACTATCAGGGCGCTGTACGTGTGGTTGCCGACCTGGCTGCGGCCACTTCTCAAGAAGTGGGGCGCTGTCACAAAGGTAGGCTTGCCGTGCCTTTCTTTATCAGCCGTTTGCCTTTTTTTGGCGAAAACGCAGCAGGTTGTGTTTTGTTTTGGTACTTTTTGGTGGCAACTTTTGGGTGGGGCTGGTGTCGCCGTACCTGCCGATTGCAAAGCTTTTGCGAGACCCCACCATCCGCGCTCTTTACGTGTGGCTGCCAACTTGGCTGCGGCCACCGCTCAAAAAGTGGGGCGCCGTAACAAAGGTAGGCTTGCTGCATTTTTTCACACGCGTGGGTTGTTTCGAGCCAAACACAGCTGGTTTTGTCTAGTGTTGGTGCATTTCTGTTGGCAACTTTCGGGTGGGGCTGGTGTCGCCAATCCCGCCAATTGCCAAGCTTTTGCGAGACCCTACCATAAGGGCGCTGTATGTGTGGCTGCCAACCTGGCTGCGGCCGCCACTCGAAAAGTGGGGCGCTGTTACAAAGGTTGGCATGCTGAGCTGTGTTTGTTCAGCAAGCGTGGGGCAAAAAAACAGCAGGTTTTTGTTTTGTTTTGGCGCAAAATTAATATGGGGGGCTGGCATCACCAACTCCGCGTATTGCCAAGCTTTGTGAGAACCCATCGTAAGGGCGCTTTACGTGTGGCTGCGGCCACCCATAAAAAAGTGGGGCACCGTTACAAAGGTAACACACATGTTCATGAAATACAGGTTGTCTGTTGCATCATCTGAAGCCGGATGGTGTGTGGAGTCGTGGGAATTCAATAATGCGAGGGTTTTGAGGGACCCCACCATCCGCGCTCTTCACGTGTAGCTGCCGACCTGGCTGCGGCCACCACTCAAAAAGTGGGGCGCTGTTACAAAGGTAGACGTGCTGTCCGTTGCCTCCTATAACGGTCATGTGGCTTGTTTCGGGCCAAACACAGCAAGTTTTATAATATATTGGGGTTTTTTGGTGGCAACTTTTGGGTGGGGCTGGTGTCGCCACTCCCGCTGATTGCCAAGCTTTTGCGAGACCCCACCATAAGGGCGCCTTTTACTGTCTCAAGATCGAGGACGCATGGCATGTTTCGGTTTGGGGATGGATTTTGCTGATGCTAGGGTTATGAGGGGCCCGACAGTGCTCTTTTTACGTGTGGCTGCCTACCTGGCTGCGGCCACCGCTCAAAAAGTGGGGCGCATTCACAAAGGTACGCTCCTTCAACTGCATGGCTTGTTGTGTGTGCCAAAAGCAGCAGGTCAATTCTCATTTTTTGTGGTAACTTTAATGGGACTTGTGTCGCTGATCCCGCCAATTGCAAAGCCCCGGGGCATGCACCATCCTCCAAATCCACGCATATGCGATTGCTCCTGGGCTGTCGCTGGTTGTTATTTTGAGTTTTCAGGTGACAGTGGTGCTGTGTTGGACTTTTTGATGGACCCCACGGGCAGCCACGTCAGCCACATCTCAGCAGCACCAACGGCAACCCCCCACCCCCACCCAAAATGCCTAAACCTTAGACACGATTGCACCGCAATTGACTCACGCATGTCTGTACCTGTTATTTCGTGTTATTTGATTGTTATGTTACAGGTTTCGGGTGACAACGGCGATGTTTTGGACTTTTTGATGGACCCCACAGGCAGCAACGCCAGCCACATCTCAGCAGCACCAACAGCACCCCCTCCTCCAACCAAACCACACACATAAGTCACCATCAGCTGATCCTGTTATTTTCTGTTACTTTTTTGTTCTTTTGCAGGTGTCTGGCAGTGATGGCGCTGTGTTGGACTTTTCGATGGACCCCACGGGTAGCCACGTCAGCCACATCTCAGCAGCACCAACAGCAATTCCAGCCCACCACCCAAAATCACCAACCGTAAGCCACCATCGTCCCCTCAATTCCTTACATATCTGTCTGTTACTGGTGTGTCATTTATCTGTTATGTTGCAGGTTTCGGGGTGACAGCGGTGCTGTGTTGGACTTTTTGATGGACCCCACAGGCAGCCACGTCAGCCACATCTCAGCAGCACCAACAGCAACCCCACCACCCCCACCCAAACACATAACCATAAACACCATCATCGTACGCTTGAGTCACACTGGTGCGGCTGTTCCTGTTATTTGCTGTATTGGACTGTTATATTGCAGGTGTCAGGTGACAGCGGTGCTGTGTTGGACTTTTTGATGGACCCCACAGGCAGCCATGTCAGCCACATCTCAGCAGCACCAACACAAACGCCCACCCCAGAAAACTCAAACTCCCTCTGCTGAGGACTCTGAACTCTCAGAGTTAGTTGAAGTTTTCAGTTGTCTGGTGTTTCTTTTCTGATCGTTTTGGACCCCATGAGCCCTGTTTGGCTCCTTTGTGGGTGGGCCAGTGGCCCTACTTTGGTAATTCGGTGATTTGGTATTTCAAACATGGTTCACCATCAGCTGATCCTGTTATTTTCTGTTACTTTTCTGTTATTTTACAGGTGTCGGGTGACAGCGGTGCTGTGTTGGACTTTCTGATGGACCCACAGGCAGCCACGTCAGCCACATCTCAGCAGCACCCGAGATTAAAATCAACACCAACTAACATAGAAGAACCCGCTTTCTTTACAGCGATTGTTGGGCTTACCATACCATGTACAACTGCTTATAATGTACCGTTCCTGCTGTTGTAAAATGCAGGTGTCTGGCAGTGACGGTGCTGTGTTGGACTTTTTGATGGACCCGAAGGGCAGCCACATCTCAGCAGCACCAACAGCAACCACCCCCCCCCAGAAAACTCAAACATAAGTTACCAACAGCTTATCATGTAATTTTCTATTATTTTTCTGTTATTATGCAGGTTTCAGGTGACAGTGGTGCTGTGTTGGACTTTTTGATGGACCCGTCAGGCAGCCACGTCAGCCACATCTCAGCAGCACCCTAGTCCCTCAAAGACACTAGATTTTTGTAAAAACCCCGATATGTTGACAGCAGTTGCTGAGCTTACTATACCATGTACAACTGCTTCTAATGTACTGTTCCTGCTGCTTACAAAATGCAGGTTTCTGGCAGTGACGGTGCTGTGTTGAACTTTTTGATGGACCCCACAGGCAGCCACGTCAGCCACATCTCAGCAGCACCAACAGCAGCCACACCCACCCCCCACCCCCAGAATCCTTGAACCATGTAACCGTTGCTTCTTTGACCATGTTTGAATTCTTTTCTTCTACTATTCCTGCTCTGTTTTCTGTAGGTGTCTGGCAGTGATGGTGCTGTGTTAGACTTTTTGATGGACCCCACGGGCAGCCATGTCAGCCACATCTCAGCCGCACTGGAGCACGACAGCAAGCTCTTCCTGGGCAACCTTGCAGGAAACTACGTCAGCTACGTGGACCTTGCAGGAAACACAGATCTTGCAGGAAACGCCGCGGAGCTAGCAGGAAACGGCGGGAGTCAGCAGCGAAGGTCGTCTGTGTTTGCAGCAGCGGTGGAGCTGCCAACAGCAGCAGCAGCAGCAGATGCTGGTAATGCAGATGAAGGAGAATGTGAGCTGTGTGGATTGACTGGCGACAGAGATGTGACAGAAGAGGAAGCGGCAGCAGCAGCAGCAGCAAAAGGAGGCCAGCCAATTGAGAGCTGTGACAAGTCCGCAGCAGGTGAGCGAAGGTAGTGAGAGAGCATGTGTGTGTGTACTTGAAGTAGCTCTTGAACTTGATGTATGTGTGACGTATGTTGAGTTCACGTGTGTGGCTGCATTCCTTTATAAAAACTTCCTGCACTAAATCTGTCTGCCTGCAGGAGCAACCGGCATCGGCCACAGCCCACTAGACGTAGCTCTCTTATGGATGCACTGCAAAGTTGCGAACAACAAAGTTGTTGTGTTCAGCAAGAGCTACTGCCCCTACTCCCACAAGGCGAAGCGAGCACTGCTGAGTTTGCTGCAGCCGCAGCAGATGATTATCATTGAAGTGGATCAGCTGCCACAGCATGGCAGCGGGGACATACTGGCAGACACCCTTATGGTGAGTGCTCGTGTTTTTTGACAGGCTTGATTTGACGCTGATGATGCTGCTTTGTGTGTTCTATGCAAGCCTGTGGTATGGTTTGTATATTGTTGAGGGCGCTGCTCAGCTTGCTGCAGCCGCAGCAGATGCTAGTGGTTGAAGTGGATCAGCTTCCACAGCACAGCAGCGGAGATATCACAGCAGACACGCTTATGCTGAGGCCTGCTGCTTGATCTAGTTTTACCTCCGCATGGAGATATTTAACGATCATGTGCTTTGTGTGCTATCTGCAAGCCTGTGGTAGTTCTTGTTTTTTTATCGGCCCTGCTCAGCTTGCTGCAGCCGCAGCAGATGCTGATTGTTGAAGTGGATCAGCTGCCGCAGCACGGCAGCGGAGACATACAGGCAGACACCCTCATGGTGAGTGCTGACGCAAGTATTATGAGTCTGGCAGTAGCTGCGTTTCAGCTGTTTTCACGGCATGTGTGATGGTTTACAGCAGTCATGTCTTGCACATCTTCGACTTTACTAAATCAGCAGCTGCTGGTGGTTGTGGTGGATCACCTGCCCCAGCATGGCAGCGGATACATACAAGCAGACACCCTCATGGTGAGTGCTGCTGCTGCTGCTGGCAGATGTTTCACTGCAGGTTCTGACAGTCTGCAGCAGATTTGTTGTATAGTTTGCAGCCGTCAATTCCTCCGCTTGCTGCATCACCCGCCTAATGCACCTTGCTGCTGCTGCTGCTGCTGCTGCTGCAGGATGCACTGGCGCAAGTAACAGGTGCCCGCACCGTGCCACGCGTTTTCATCGGCACTAAATTTGTTGGTGGTGGCGATGATACCACACGGCTTGCTGACCTTGCTGCTGCTGCTGCTGCTGCTGCTGCTTCTGCAGGACGCACTGGCTAAAGTAACAGGTGCCCGCACCGTGCCTCGCGTTTTCATTGGCAACAAATTCGTTGGGGGTGGCGATGATACAGCACGCCTTGCTGAAAACGGCAAGCTCCGGAAGCTACTCGTAGAAGTAGGGCTGTTGCAACAAGAGCAGCAACAGCAGCAGCAGGCAGCAGCAGCAAGTGATGCAGATGATGACGAGTATGCTGACGTGGAATGAGCAACGTTTTGAGACAGCATCAGACAGCGTCATCAGACAGGGTCTAGCTGTAGCCAGGTCTTAGACGAGGGTTAAGACTTTAGTGAAGCATGTGCATCAGTGCAGTTGCTGGCTCATGCTGCACATCATTGTTTACTTGCAGTAGCTGCAGCATAGCTAGCGACAAAGGCCGTGCTTTCAGTGTTGTTACTGCACACGCACATAGTGCCAAATACGGTTGCAGGTGTTTGGGTGTTTAGGGTTGAGGCCACGCTAGCTAGTGAACAGCGATGATGGTTTTGGACAGGTGCTGAAATGTTGCAACTGCACATACACATTGTAGATTGAGGGGCGCGGGGCCATCATCATCATCATCATCATCATCATGTTACCCATTAAGCCATAGCATCAACGCCATCCGCCCCGCGCCCCTCAGGAGCGGAAGAAAGAGGGAGCACTGCTCCATTGTGTTTGCAATTATTACGCACATCCCAAGCTTGGACAAGATACTC
>CADDIJ020002127.1:0-15841 GCA_902809745.2 Tetradesmus lagerheimii | reverse complement strand
GTAGCATGCAGGGCAACACAAGTGTGTAGCATGCAGGGCAACACAAGTGTGTAGCATGTAGGGCAACACAAGTGTGTAGCATGTAGGGCAACACAAGTGTGTAGCATGCAGGGCAACACAAGTGTGTAGCATGCAGGTACCAGTACCCATCTGCAACTGCTGCCACACCTCAGCAATCCCCACACTCAACAGCTACGCGCCATCCCTGTACCGCACAGGCGGGCCACGAGCGCGGCGCTGGTGACCACCCCCTGGTTATGCGTCTGTGGTGCCAACAGCAGCAGCAGCAGCAGCTGCTGCACCGCTGTTACCAGCCCCTGCATCCCCAAGCAAGTCCTCGATCTCGGCCATCAACTGCTCAGTTGACTGTGCTGCATCGCCGTCAACACTGCCACCACCCTAGCTGCACGAGTCGCGCTGGTCATCCCTGCTGCTTGAGCCCTCCTCACTGCTGTCCTCTGACTCCTGCTGCCTACCCTTGCCCTTGCGCGGCTTGCGCTGACACAGCAGCAACCAAGTTGAAGATGGTTACCTGCGCATACATGTGCAGCAGCAGCAAAAGCAGAAATAGAGATTAGTGACGACATCAGTGCAGTTGTGTGTGCTACTGCTGCAGTGGCGTTGCTGCTGTGCGTGTGGGTGCTGTGTTGCTTGACCAGGGCTCAGCATGCTGCTGCTGCTGCTGCTGCTGCGCCATGTTGGCAGTGGCAGAAGCATGTGGCACAAGCTTGTCTATGGCTAACGCTGGTGCCGACTTGCTGCAAGCCTAGCCAGATGCATGCACGTGTTGCTCTTGCGTTCTCTCCACTCAACAGGGTTACGCATGCTCCCCCAGGCACCCACCTGCTGACACACTATCAATATATTGTCGTGTGCACTCCAGCTGGTGCACTAGCGTGCTTGCCTGTGCAGTCACGAGCACTAAATGGACCTGCAGCAACAACATCAAGGTTGGTGTGCCTAATCACAGCTGCTGTGGCTGTTAACTGTGGCAGCAGCTGCTACTACTGCTGCATGCATACATGCTTGCAAGGCAATCTGCTGCACCCCAAAGCGTGTCGCATGAACAACATGGACTGCTGCTGCTGCTGCCATCGCCACTGTCACGACTACATATACAGTTGTCGTTGCTGTGCACTGCTGTGTCTGGCGCTCAGCAGCTAGTCGCACCATGCCACCCTGTGATCCTTGCTCATCTGAAAAGAGTACAGACCGCCCAAGGCCCACACCTGTGTCGACTGTGTTGTGTTTGGATGTGCAGGGATGCTAACCACCACAACATGCCTGCGCAGCAACACACAGCTGGCCTTACGCGCTTCGGATAAGTTGGGCTGCACAGTGGCAGTGCATCTGCTGTTGTAAGACCACTGCTGCTGTTTACAATGTGTTCCTGCCACCGTGGCTGCAAAACCTTGAGCTGCAACTGCTGCGCCAGTCGGCTGCAGGTTCAGGATGCACTTGCAACTATACGTACAAGCCGGAATCTGCTATCGGCTTCCACATGCCTGCTTGCTTGTTGCAGCTCACTCACCTGCTGCATACTGCTGTCGCCGTGGTATGCTGGCCCACTCAGCGTCCAAGCTATGCCTGCTGCATACCTGCGCCTCTGGCATACCAGCAGCTCTTGAATGCTTATAGATAGCGTGCACATTGCGGTGCGTCTGCGCAGCTGCATTCAACAGGAGCTGACATGTAGATCAGCTGCAGACGGGCCAGTGCTGCTGCTGCTGAAAGAAAGACCGATGATAATCTGCATGATTCTGGGCTGACCGCTTTATTGCTGCTGAAAGGATCACGGATGGCTGATCCAGCTGACGCTGGACTGCTTGCTGTCTTGCTGCTGACAGCAGCACCGGTGACTGATCTAGTTGATCCTGGGCTGATCGCTGCCCTGCGCCTCCAACGTCCATTAATGCTAGCTATAGCTTTCGTTTTGCGGCCGAAAGCCCGCGCTGTCCGCAGCAGACTTGCAGGTGCGCTGCTGTGCCCGTGTACGCATAAGGTTGCCTGCTTTGGCACCGAATAATTGCTAGTCAATGCTTTAGTGAAAGCGCACGACAGCATCGTGTGCCTAGCTCACAGTAGCCCTGCCAGGGCCCCTAAACCCTGGGCCCCAGGGGCGGGCTGTCACGCTCAAACCACAGCGTTTGAACGCCTGTCGAGAGCACATGTACTTGTTGATGTTCAGTAATTTCTCGTATTCAATGATTATTATGAATGGTATCCAGCCTGTGTCTGCTGCGACAGCTGCCAATGGCACACCAAGCAGCCCTGCTTTGCAGCGCCATGATGCACTGAATTAGGGCTGTAGACGAATATTTGCTTCTGAACAGAATAAAATTCGGCAACTGCTGCCTCATACGTGCATATATGTGCTGGCTGGTGCTGCCAGGTGCAGGCAACCGCAGTGGGGCTTACGCAGGGACTCTGTTGATGCTGCACAGGCTGGCTGTTGTTGTACAACCCATAAAATGCAATTAGAAAAACCTCAGACGCAGCCGAGCGAGTTCTGCGAGCAGTCATGTACAGCCATCCACAGCTTGTCACTGTGGATGCAGTGAGCACCCCCTGTGGACAACTTGTGGACAACTTGTGGATACGGGTTTCCCATAGTGTGCAGGCGTTCGACCGGTTCCGATACGGAAGTGCTTACTCGGCCATTCTCAGGCAAAGGGTAGCGGATGACCTGTGCTTGGAACGGTAGCTTGAATACAGACTTGCGGAAGAACCTTGACAGCGAAATCGCGTGCGTCGCTTGGCCTGATATCGCAGAGATAGTGCGCTTGAACGTGTCGCAATCCAAATGATGACAGGGCTGTCACACTACGTGACAGCTGGAAACTCTTCTTATCACATAGCTATTATATCAAGCAAAAGATTCGATCAAATAGCAAGTTCAGCAGACCTCTTGCTGCACAACAGCGAATGCCGAGACCAACTTGTTGCACCGGCACGACACGATGAAAGCCACAGAGGCATTGCTGTGGAACTGTGACAATACTAATTACAAGGAGCACTGACAGGCATGTGCGTCTTTGAGGTGAAACACCAAAACTGCCCGCAGGGCCATCCACAAGCAGCTGCTGGTGGTGATGCTTGCACGCAGCAGCGCGCACAGGCGCCAAGTACACAACAATAGATTGCCAGCGGCACCGCAGCTGCTGTTGCAGACACCGCAAATCCTGCCTGCGACCTGCCTATATGATAGGGCCGTCATTTCTGCGATTTCCTCGCAAGTACGTGGATTGTCTGCGCAGCAGGCATTGCCAAGCAATTTGCTATGATCTAAGGAACGTTTGTAAACTTATGTCTGCGAGCTGCGAAGCAGCCACAGAAATGACACTCCGAGCGGGAGCTGCTCTCTGCGACAGAAAATACTGTCGCTGCATCGATGTGCCGCAGCAGATTTACTTATTACTGCTGCTTTACAGTTGCATTTACTGGTGCTGCTGGAAAACAAAAAGCAATTATTCGCCATAATCGAAATCACCGGAGCAAGCTTATCCCCCGGGGGGCAAAGAATCCTTGTACTAAATTTGCACAGTGTTGGGACGCTAAATCATTGACAAGTGGGTGGGTGTTGGCAGAGTCTGTGCAAGGCTACCTGAACGAATGTTACCTGCCATGTAGCCCATCATGGACATGATGTAGGTGCTGAGTGCAAGGAATCGTGCAAAGCAGGTGCGTTCTGAACTGTGTAACTGTTGTTGTATAACACTGTAACAGTCCAATGCATCTCTCTGAGGAGGCGTGATGCCAGTGTTGATGAAAATACCATTCAATGGTGACCAGTGATATAACAAACAGCACAGGTTTCCATCCCAAACCAATGCAGACAATGCAGACAAGAGCATGTCGCAACAAAGCACCTTGCGCGATGTATATTGGTGTCCAACGTATCCAGCATTGGCAGGATCTGCCATAACAATGCTATGACAGCAAAACTTCCAGTGTCCAAACAATGCATGTGTAACGTACACCTGAACCGAAGACAACACAAGCAGTCATCGCTTGATGGTGCTTTGACTCTTTGTAACAGGCAGCAAGGGAACAACAATCCCAGTTCAGGCCAAAGCCATG
This sequence comes from Tetradesmus lagerheimii, assembly GCA_902809745.2. Classification (NCBI taxonomy): domain Eukaryota; kingdom Viridiplantae; phylum Chlorophyta; class Chlorophyceae; order Sphaeropleales; family Scenedesmaceae; genus Tetradesmus; species Tetradesmus lagerheimii. Next base: position 11,761 of record CADDIJ020002127.1, on the reverse strand, counting down.
TCAGGCGAAGCCTATGTGGCTAGGCAAACCCCAGTTCAGCCCCAGACAGGGCCGAAGGCCCTGGCATGCGGTTCCGATCCTGGCTCTGGGCTTACCCGCAAGGGTTCAGGTCTGGCGTCAGGAGCCCAGTCGAGGAGCGGTGCTGGGCTTAATACAGATTGGAGGAGCATGCCAACAGTTCTCCCTTGCGTTCCCAGTGTACAGTAATGCTTGGCGTTACACTCTTGCAGGTATGATGCTTCCCGCTGAAATCTGCTGCCGCCTCAACTCTAAGCAGTGCAAGAGTACATGCAAAGCACAGTCGCTGTCTCAAATACAGTATTGGACATAGCATACTCAGTAGAGTCTACAAGTGCCTGAAACCTCAAAGTGCAGTGTTGGCCTGACGATCGCAAACTCTGACGAGTGGAATGCATGTTGAGGAGTGTGACCAAAGCGTTGGATTCAACTAAACCGCCTTGAAGGCGTGAACTTTACTACAGGCTGAAAAGTGCCAAGCAAGAAGACACTGTCATCTTGTGCTAGTTAGTTAGTTAGTTAGTTAGTTAGTTAGTTAGTTAGTTAGTTAGTTACACAGCCTACAATGTTGGTATCCTTGTCATACAAATTAGTGGTCATGAAGAGAGAAAGAAAATAGATTTGTAACTGGGCATGCACTGGATTTCTGCTGCTATGGGGCCAAAACATAGGAGCCAGGTGAGTTGAGCTGGGGTATGGCTTTCTAAACGGGTGTTAAAGAACACCGACAATCCCAGACACTATTGGTCTCACCGAACTGACTATGGTTGGAGCCATAACACGGCCAGGTATGGGGGTGGAAACCAACCTAAAACCCACCATAACACCATTTGTTATCCCGTTGGCACAGTCCTGGACATCAATGTTACTGACATTGTAACACGATGTGGTTGGCAGGACCTGGCAATGACATACAGCGGCCTCTCAGGGTGCTATAAACAATGCCATTTCAACAGTCTCAGACCATGCTGGTGATGTGATACCAAAAACACATCGGATGCTCGACGCAAACCCATGCTACATGTACATGAAGTAGGGGGTAAACTTACACCTGACTTACATGTGCACCTGCTGAGTTGTGCAAATGCCTAAAGCTATGGCATGCAATCCTGCTTCAAAAGCAGCCTCAGGCCGCATACCAAGCAGATTGCAAAAAACGGCTTTGCAATACTACTAGTTGTTGGCAACACGTGGTGGCTGAAGGCCCTCGTAGCAAAAAGTCCTGAACTCTGGCAAAAACAAACATCACACATGCAAGGCTGACCGCTATCAGCATCGACGTTGCTCAGCTCAACAACTAGTGTTGGGTGTGAAATGCATATTGTGGTCGTCATGCCACGACTAGTCTGACTAGCACCACGCCCCATGGGCATGTGCTGTGCATGCGTTGCAATTGTGCGATCACAGTTTGTAGGTGCGCACGACAATGCTGCCGTACAGAGGCAATGATGCTGCTAGCCACTTTCGGAGAGTGGCTCTTGGTTGTTCTAGGTTGGCCACCAACTAGCAGTGCTGAAAACCGCATGTGCACTGTACGATGTACTGAATATAACACAACCAATGCCAGTTTGGCTTTTGTGATGGGCACCATGCTCAAAACATGTGCCACAGATGGCAGTATTGGGCATGTATGCAACGCCTCATAATGCATGCATTCCAAGCTAGGGTACCTCTTACTAATTGTGCATCGTATTCACACTACACCCTACATTTTTGAGCTCAGTGTCTAGCCGGTGTAGGGCTCTGCGCAAACAACCCCTTCTCTGTGGCGAACCCTGACAAGACAGTGCCGCTCCTGCGGAAAGGTCTGGCCCGTATGAAACCTTCTCATGGCATGCAGACTGGTCTCCGGCCTGTTGTTTCATGACTATCGCTGGCCCAGCGGTATCAGGCTGATACCGGGTATACTCGAATTCAATCGACAACCTATTCAACATGAAGTTGGCAATGGGTTTGCCGAGCTTGGGCCTCAAGTGCATCCGTTGTTCATCCACAGCACCTTGTTGGTAGACAATGTCGAGCACCATTTATTGGTTTTGGCACGCAGCGTGCCAGCAGCCGCCGCAAGCATATTCAAACTTCAGCTGTCAGAAGACCATCCATGCGCCTAAAAGGGGAAACGCACCGCCGCTCCTGAAATCAAGACCGCCGTTGACACCATCGCTAGCGCCATATATGGCTGAAGTGGAGCATGCCGCAGCCTTGATGCTGCCTTTGGAGCTTTCTTAGAAGGGGAACGTGCCGCCCCCTCCGACTCCGCCTTTGAAGCACTCGTCCATACGGCAGCACCTCCTCTCGCTCCGCATGCGTGCGATCTGGCCTGGCGTGAGCGTTGTCTGGCGCGCGCTTGGCGTGCGCCTGGCGGTAGCGCAGTCAGGTCCAAAGTAGCTCATGGTGTTGTAGAAGTTGTTGAAATAGAGGTTGCCGCCAGCCGCGCACGACAACGGTTGGTCTTTCATGCCAGCTGCCGCCGGGTCAAAGGAGCCGTCCGCATTGCAGTTGAAGAAGATCGAGTCACCCTGCGATTTCGCAGCCGTAGCAAACTTCGCTGGCAGCTGGGGCGGGGTGTCTCTGATGCCGTCGGCCCTGTTCGCGTTGAGATTGGCTGCAGAGGCGTAATCAGTGGACTGCTGGCAGCCGGTTGCGGCATCGAGGGCTCCCGCATTCCAGGTGTGCTGGAGCGGCGGTGCCGCAATGGCGGCAGGCAACAGAGCAGCAGGCAGCTCGTCAGCGATGTGTGCGTCACAACATCAGTAGTCAGTGAGTTGATCAGTGAGTGGCTGCGCAAGATTGCAGCGTTCCAAACAACGAATGCATCAAACATCAAGAGTCTCGCTGGCGTAGCCGCAGCTGGGTATTAGTGTGTGCAATGCACCTTGCTGCATTGGTTGCGGTGATGAATCTGACGACATTTATGATGATCATAAAGTGCTCTTGTTTTACAATGATTGTTTGAGTGACACTGTAGTTGATGCAGCGTGACCCCTGTACTCACCGGGAGGCCCATCCAATGTCCGCACTGCAGCAAGTCGGCAAACATGCACAGAAAGCACGTGTGTAAGAAGCACTTCCAGCGTGCACGCCACAACATCATAGGGCATTCAGTGACTAGATGGTATGATCACAATATGTAGCATTGATAACAGCCATGCAAGAATGCAGTTCATGCATGATATGATAATGCCCAAGGCCATGCACAGATGCGTGGCCAGGACATCTATCTGTCACTGCTGATGGTCTCTGTTCGGGCCCCTTTGCCATGTTGTCCCACGATGCAACCGACACGTGTTGATGCAGGTCCACCTTGGATGTTTAGAATGCACTCACTTCATCAACCATAGTTTTGGCATCAACAAGTGCGGCCTCCTCAACACTTAAGGTGCCGCCGGTGTCAACATCTGGGTTGGAGTTGATGTGTGTGCCATCCAGGCAGGTTGGGCCTGACCCAGCTACATCTCCGTACAGTGTCTCCAGCAGGTAGGAAGCTGCTAAATACTTCACATCCGCACTCCATTTGAAAAAGTACAGCACTTGCACGCCGCGCTTGCGCAAGTTCGCCGGCAAGTCGTTTGTGTACCACGTGCACACATGGCACTTGGACATGTCAGCTTCGAACCCATCGCATGTGATGCCTTGTACTGTAGTGAAGCTGGCCGTGAGCTCGCGCGCAAGCAAAAATGTGAACCCAGCTCTGGCATACGCTTTGTTCATCGTTGCCACCACAATGTCCGCCTTTGCCCGCGAGTACACAAAACCATCTCCACCGACCTGTGCGCTGATAAACACCAGCAGGATGTTGGTCACAGGGGTCGTTGACTGCTCCAAGCCAGCCAACAAATTGGTGTAAGTGGCAATCCGTGCTGCCAAAGTGTCGGACAATGCAGCAGGAGCTACGCCACCCTGCTTTGCCAAATATTCGCGGAGCCTGGCGTTGACTTCCGTGGCACCGCACGGCAGAGTAGCGGGCTCGTTACCAGACGAGACTGTGGCTGCTGGTGCAGCAGCAGCAGTGCGCTTCCTCAACTTGGTGCATACTCCGTTGCCGCAGATGGTACCGCAGTCAGTGCAGCAGTCGCCGGCAGTGTTGCAGTACTTGTCACACCAGCACCCTCCAGCCTGGAACGTGCCGGGCAGCTGGCAGTTGCCGCGGTTCCTGCGTGCATTTGAGGTAATGACACAAAGCCGGTGAACTCACATGCTGCTGGGCACCCAATGGGAGCCTCCCTGAGGAGTGTGCACGATTGAATCACATCATGTGTTGATCATGGCCGCCACAAGGCTTGAGATGCATAAGTGATGCATTGCGCCACCAGGTGGCGGCTGCTCCATGATGTGCCGCATGCAGCATGCAATGATCCATCTATGCCAGCGCAATAAGTGATGTGTCCAAGGTGTGTGCAACTTTGCACTCCTTTTAAGACATTTGATTGCAGGCTGCTGAGCGCAAGGCACGTCCGAAGGTTTGCACTAGTCACTCAATCACAACGCACGATGTGTCCATGGTCTGCAGTACTCACTCACCCGCAGTGCATGGCGCGTCCGAGGTTTGCATTAGCCGCGCAATCACAAAGCACGATGTGTCCAAGTGTAACGTGACGGGGTCTATAGGCCGGAAACGAGGCATGGAGGCATCGCCTTTTGGGGTATCGTTACACCAAGGTTGGCAGAGATCACTGACCACGGCACATGGCACATCCGAGTAGTCCGAGGTTTGCTGTAGCCATCATTCACAACACAGGTTGTGCATCCAATTGCATTATCCACTCACCCACAGCGCATGACACGTCCAAGGTTTGCACTTGGTGCACATGCGGGGCATGCCACGTCCTTGGCAGTAGCAGCAGCATCCATGCCTCCACAGCAGTCGTTGTAGATGTTGCACCTGGCAAGAGCAGCATGCAGGCATGCTGAATGTTGACTCTAGCCATGGTGATTGCGCAACAAAATGGCTCAAAGCAGTTCATGTAAACACATGTTCATTGACACTGGCTCAGCTATCAGATCACTGCTTCATTGAGATGCCAATGCGAGTTTGAAACATGACTTGCAGACTGCATGTTGTCATGCACAGCTGTATTCGACAGCTGTGCTGTAAGACAGGATCCCTACATGATGATCCGGCCTGGTTTAAATCAAATTTAAATTTGACAGTGACCCTCATACAGTGCTTGCAGAAGTAAGGGTTGCCACTGGCACGGACAAGAGTCTTGTCACTGCTGAACTGCTCAGCGCAAGACATGCACAGCCTGCTTGCCTGGCATGCATGAGCCATGCTGCTGTACACATGATAAAACTGACAAGAAAAATCCACCCACATTTCGAGGCAGGGCTGACGAAGGTCAACAGTACAGATGTGATACGTGTGCTTTGTGTCTGCGCGCTGCACTCACGAGTCCTTGATCAATCATCTGTTGCAGCGCAGTTAGACTGTTTGCTCAATAGTAATCGCAGAAGCAAGGCTTGCCGCTGGCCTTGTCAGTGAGGCCTTTGGCATCGCACACGCTATCGCACTTGTCAACTGCAGTGCAACATAATTCTGTGTCAACACATCTTGTGTTCAGCAGCGCAGTTCAAGCCGAGCGTGCATTTGGCCAATACCACACCGCATGCAAAAGTGCACAGTGCCCGCTGGAATGTACTGCAGGCGAGGTTTCTCTGCCCCTGGACCCAGCACACAAGTGACAGCATTGTTCCCTGCTGCACACACTGCCAGTGACTGCGGGCTGATTCAGTGATGATATAGTGAGCCTGCAAAGTTGCAGACAACCTGGGACATCGCTGATTTTAACCAGCTGCTGCATTGCTGCTTCTGCTGCATGACAACACAACAAGTTGATGCCACCCGGTGGCAGCTGTTTTATGTGGACTCACCCGTCTTGTCAACTGGCGACACAAGTGGCACGTTAAAAGCAGCGACAGCAGCAGCAGCAGCAGCAGGGTGGCAGGTAGGTCAGCAAGCGCCTCCCAGCAGTGCGTCACAGAGGAAAGCTCCTGGGAAAATTTTTCCTGGCAGCAGACTCCACTGCGGCAACAGCATGGTACACATCAACGGCAATGCCATGCCGTAGTACGTATTGCTAGCAGTTGCGCTGGCGGTTGCTGTACCTGCCCAGTGCTCTACAGCCACATGATGCGGCATTTTGTGCCTCAGGTTGGCTGCATCAGCATGCGTGGCAACATTACATGATGCAACCTATCAGAACCACTCGTTGCGTGGCATGATGCGGCCAACTTTGCGAATGCAGCAACAGCAGCGCGTCGTCGTGAGAGAGCTCAGGCCTGGTACACATGAAATCGATGCTGAGAGGCTGGCTCGACACTGCACCCAGGTCATATGCTTTTATCATATTGTTAATGCATTCATGACTACACGTGCGCCGCGTAACACAGCTGGCAGCCTGCAATCACAGTGAGCTGCTCACCTGGCGGCATAGGAGGCGTGCACTGCGCACACACCCTGCACAATGCAAGCAGCAGCGCAGCATTGGGCATCACTGTAACTATAAAGAAGTGCGACTGCGGCAATCACGCTACTAGAGTATATACTATATGGCATGATGACAACGACATCTGCAAATGCATATACTGTATGGCATGACATCTATGCAGTAAGTACATTGTTCGCAGTACACCAACCTGCATGCAGGTGTGCTGGCGCAAGCTGAAGATAAGTGCGGTAGGCACTATGCCATATCACATGCATGATCTGATCAGTGCGGCATACCTTCTGCCACTGCACTACTACGCACAACTGGCCGCCATTTCAGAGTGGCTGCTGCCGATGGCTGAGGTGACCGAGGTCCATTTACCACCACAATGTTGTCACAACTCAGGCTGAGTCGCTGAGCACTCAACAGCTTTTTTTGTGTCAACAGCAGGACTGTTTCATTCGATGCAGTGCAGTGCAGTGTGCCTTGGCCAACTTTGCGTGCCGAGCATGCTCTTAAAACCACAGTCAAGGAAAACAAAGATAACTAAACGCACCATGGTGTATGAGCCGTAGTGGAAGGTGCGGGTGGAGGCAGTTTTGGGGAAGGGCACATCATGGTACTGCAGCACAGCACAGTGTGTGCAACAGAGGTTGGTGCAGTAATTCGCATGCCGCATGCGCATGATGCGCAGTTCAGTGAAGTGGCAGCAGTTCAAAGCTAGCCTAAGTATGATCGTGCATCTGACACAAGCAGGCTGCTTGCAGTGCACACGATATGGCATAACGTTAGAGGGGGCTCACCATCATAGGGGTATTCAAAACAACGAGAGCATGCATGTGCTATACATACCTGCAGCTCATGATTTGCAATGCAATGCGTGCAAACTAACCTGCACGGGGCAGCAGACTAGTCCTGGACGGCAGAAGTACCGGTTGAAGGTGCGCGGCCGGGCCCTCCAGAGGTAGCAGCTCAACTGCAAGGAAGCACAGGCGGCGGTGCACAAGGAACAGCATCAGCAGCGCAGGGTGAACTCTGGTAACTTCAAGTCAGTAGTGCTACATCCGTCCATACAGAACGCAGCACTAGACTATGAGGCTGGGCCCTCCAGAGGTAGCAGCTCAACTGCAGGGCAGCACAGGCAGAAATGTTGCAATAGGCATGATTTCTTGCGCACAAGGAAAGCCTCAGCAGGTGCAGGGCAGGTGTATGCTTGGCACCAGTTGCGGTGTGCAGGTAGCAGCTCGACTGCAGGGCAGCACAGGCAGCAATGTTGCAAAAGGTATGATTTCAAGCACACGAAAAGCGTCGGCAGGTGCAGGGGGGTGTATGCTTGGCAAGCAGCAGTCGTCAGCCTGCCAGGTAGCAGCTAGACTGCAGGGCAGCACAAGCGGCGGTGCATGAGGGAGGAGTCAGCGGGCGCAGGGCATGTGCTTGGCAAGCAGCAGCCTGTGCAATTTCAACCGTCCATGTGGCACATGTACCCAACCTGTCGGCATAATAGTTACACGTGGATCCCGCATGTAAACAGGGGGGTGGCACATGTGACGAATTTACGCTGGCACCATCCTGCACAGATGCTGGGCTGCAGGGCAGCATAGGCAGTGCCACTTGTGGAGTCCTTGTGTACGCAGCAACTGCTGCCAGCATGAGGCTCTTCCACATGCAACACCTGTGCTGCCTTATAGCCTAACTGCCACCTGTACAGGCTTCAGCTTGCACCAAAAGAAACAACAGAACATGTGACATCACAGTAAAACAATTCCTGCTGCTCAGCAAGTGGTAAGGGTATGTTGTCTCACCCCAGGCCCCCCACCAGGGTATTACCAGTGGGTGGTAGGCGTAGTGGCACTTGCACTTGCAGCAGGCTGAGGAGGCTGATGCTCAGCCTGCTGCAGCCTGTATTGCCGGCAGCAGCAGCAGCAGCAGCGGCGGCAGCGGCGGCGGCAACGGGCGGCGGCAACAGCAGCAGCAGCAGCAGCAGCACAAACATGCATTGAGGGTGCGTTATGGGGCGATTTGCATCACTGATGTCAGCAGCAGCAACAGCAGCAGGCATGTTGTAACAGCAAGGCAATCACCGTGTTCAACAGAGGGGAGGACAGCACCACCACATGAACTGCATTTTTGTCATGAAAGACAGGAGTGCTTTCGCTTAAAGCCTACTGCAGGCATGTATCACACTGTCTGTAAAGGCTTTACATTGGCTGTCATGTTGCAGGCAATGCTGTCTGTGTTGGTGCCGATGTACATGTCATGTACCTTGAAATGCAGGTCTTAGTGGCAGTATGTTGATAAATCAGCAGACACCGCCTCACCTTCAGCAGCAGCAGCAGTGTTGGCAGCTGCCAGCAGCAAGCTGAGCAGCAACCACCTTGCCAGCAGGCGAGCAGCAGTCATATGGTTGGGTGAAGGCAACTGCATTGCAGTGCCAATTGGCAGAAGGCAGTTGGCCGTCAACATCATTAGTATCCTGCAGCAGCTCTGCGTCGTGAGTTAACACGGTTTAAGCATCACCATCAGCGTTCAAAAACAGACACCTTGGGCTTGCAAAAAAGTGTGGGCAGGACAACAGCAGCAGCACTGGCGACAGCGCCTGGTGTAGGGTGGGCTTGCGGCATGTGCAAAGAAGGGGCAGCAGTGAAAGGGGTAGGGTGGGCGTGAGGCATGTGCAGAGCAGCGGCAGCAGTGCAAGGGGTAGGCGCCCAGTGGGCGTGAGGCATGTGCAAAGTAGCGGCAGCAGCGCAAGGGATAGGGTGGGCTTGCGGCATGTGCAAAGCAGCAGCAGTGCAAGGGGTAGGGTGGGCTTGAGGCATATGCAAAGCAGCGGCAGCAGTGCAAGGGGTAGGGTGGGCTTGCAGCATGTGCAAGTAGCGGCAGCAGTGCAAGCTTGCACTGCACCCTTAAGGGTAGGGGGCTTGAGGCATGTGCAAGCAGCGGCACCAGTGCTGGAGATGGGGTGGGGTGTATGCGCCTGTACAGCAGCAGATCCGCAGCGACAGCAGCAGCAGTGCGTGGTGTTGCCCCATACTGGGCTTGAATCACATGCATTAGCAATGGAGCAGCAACATACTGGGCTTGAATCACATGCATTAGCAATGGAGCAGCAACATACTGGGCTTGAATCACATGCATTAGCAATGGAGCAGCAACATACTGGGCTTGAATCACATGCATTAGCAATGGAGCAGCAACATTCTGGGCTTGAATCACATGCATTAGCAATGGAGCAGCAACATACTGGGCTTGAATCACATGCATTAGCAATGGAGCAGCAACATACTGGGCTTGAATCACATGCATTAGCAATGGAGCAGCAACAGTAGCAGCAGAAGGGGAAGGTGGGTTGTGAGGTGTCTGCAAAGAAGGTAGCAGCAGCGTTGTGTGCGGTGGGCTTGAGGTACCTGCAGAGCATGCCTTGAGGCAGCAGCAACAGCGTGTGCGGCAGGATGTGCGATTGGTGATCTGCAAAGCAGCAGCGGCAGCTGAAGCTTGTGGGGATTGGGTCGGCTTGAAGCATTCATCAAGCAGCAGCGCTTGCCAAGGGTATCTACGAGGCAGCAGCGCTGCTAGTAGCAGCAGCAGCAACGGTGTGTGGGATCACCCGCGGGGTGGGTTTGCGGACCTGTTGAGCCGATTTAACGGTTGGCACATGCATTTCCTGCATGGCACTGCACGCAACTGCTGTGATCTTGGATATTGGTGCTCAGGTGCTGCTCAGCAGGCTGCGGTACCGTCTAATTAGGCCTAGGGCTAGCCCTGACAGTGTTGGAGGGCATGCAGCCCATGCCCAAAGCATCAGATATGCACAACGATAGCCCCTGTTTAAAACTAGCAGCTGCTCCTGAAAACTATCACCAGTCTACGCGGTGTACCGTCCAACTGCTTTTCAGGACAGCTGCAGTTATGCCCGGGATTGCCAGAACGTGTCCTGGCAGTGACTTTTGGTGCGACAGCCGAAGACGCAAACCGCCACCATACAAACGAATTTAGAGCAGTTAATAACGATGCAATGCGTTTGGAGGGCACCGTGGGGCGGGTATCGGCTGTTTGGCGGTTTCGGAGACTTTCGGAAAGTGCCGTGGCGGAACGCTTTCAAGTTGCTGATCCTGCAAGTGCTTGCTGTCGACAACAAAAACAAAGCCTGATCTTGAATGACACATGATCCCTCTTACTTCAGTGTGTCTGTGGATGACTCCAGGCTTACGGACTTGAAGCTCTCTTGACGTCGGTGCAGACTCTTTTGGAAACCACAAGTACCATCACAAACGCTTGTTCTGCTCTCGAGTCTCAGACCTGTCCCGTATGTCTGCCAGAAATCAAGGGCACTCGTTCACGTTGTCAGCTCCGTGTACGTAACATGGTGCTTTAACGCGTCCCACTGCAAGCACAGAGGATAACCTGCCTGGAAACACTGCAATGCACAGTCATGTGATGTTAGATCACCAAAAGCAGGTCAACTTGACGCGCCGGCTTCACGCCACTCACTCGGCCCGAGTGAGTGACTTACTTTGAAGTAATTGCAGGACACCAGGTTGTGAAGCACTTTCAGCAACATAATGGGTCGGGTCTAGTGCGCACTGGAGGTGCTACTGATAATAGACTGCCCCTGACCACCCAAACCCAACCCCCCAAATTAGGTTTAAACCCAAAAGGAACAGTGACATCATGTTACCAAGCAAGCCGCTTAGCAACGATGGCATCGACCCAAAGCGTGCTTAGCAGCGGGTCACCCGCGGGTGACGCGCAGGCTGCGTGTTCAAAACCAGTAGTTATCCACAGTCCCCGGGCAGTCACTAGTGACACCCGGGCACTGGCCGGGCGGTGTGCCCGCCCGGCTCCTGCTGCCAGGTGGTTTTGTTCAAGTTTTGTTGGGCAAACGCCGCGCAGCGAAGCTGGAAATGCCACATAATGAAACATTGCAATATTCAACTTTTTTCTGGCATTTTTGCAGCTGAGTAGGCCCACTGGCTGCCTTTCCTGGGCTCGTGCCGTTTGTGCCATGTCATATGGTGTGCAAGTCGCAAGCAACACCAACAGCCATTGCAACGGAGTCGGCCATTCTAGTCAACCGTAAATTTGACCCTACAAGCAGCTGAATCGTGCTTTCACGCGCAGTCACCAGCGCTGAGTGCACAACGGGGATGCCTTGACTGTACACCATTCGCTTACAGATGTCGGGCAGACCGCAAAGGCTGAAAAAGCCAAATGGTTGGCTTGCGTTTGATCAGAGCGAACCCCAGCCAAGTGCTGTTGTTGACACTGAGCGAACTCCCAGTAGCGATCAGAGCCTAGACGCTAGACCAGTGCTTCCC
>CADDIJ020002126.1:0-93619 GCA_902809745.2 Tetradesmus lagerheimii | reverse complement strand
AATGCCTTCATTGCCTGAATTATAAGCCACTATCACAACAGCGGCAAACAGGCACAAACTGCCCTGCAGAATTGCTGGCACATGTATGGTGCAAAGAGAAGCATTGGCTACTTCAGGCTTTGGCTTTTGGATGGGCAGACAACAAATGAGACCAAACAACTGTGAGGTGTCACTGTATCCAACATCAGACCCTGCAGTGCATACAAGGTACAAAACTGCTACTTCAGGCGTTGGCCTTTTACGATGCGAATCATTATAACATGCCAAAATCAGCTCTTACCTTTTGACTTGTCAAAGCTGTTGCCTAGATACTTGGCTCCTGCCAGAGCAGCGTTGACCATGCTTGGGGTGACCTCGTCAAAGCTGGCAACGTGCTGCAGCCCCCCATAAGGCAGGGTAAACCACATGGCATTGTTGGGAGTGCGCTGGCCCGCAGTGATGCTACCCTCACCGCCGCTGCTGCTGCTGCTGTTGCTGCTGCTCCTCCGCCTGCTGCTGCTGCTGCTGGTTTCACCGCCGCTGCTGCTGCTTACACCTGCACAGCTGCTGCTGGAGGCGCTGCCAGCCCCCCGCTGCTGCTTCAGGATGGGCTCAGCTGCTGAAATCGGCCGCAGGTACATGAGCACAACAAAGGCCAGGGTAGTGATGCTGGCCAGGCACAGGCCGCTGCAGGCTGCAGGCAGGATGTCATGGTACTCAGGAACACCAAAATCCATGTACCCTTTGATAGTACACAGCACTGAAGCCGGTGCCTAGTGTGGCCTGGAACTGCCCCAGCAGCCCGCTAAGCCCCAGCGCCCACACTGGTAACTCAGCTGACAGCCCTGGAGCACTGCTGTGTTCCCAGGTGCCTCGCGCTGTCTCTGCCTGGCGCGATCCTAGGTACAAGTGCTGAGCTGTGGCCAGCAGGACCTGTGCAATATGCCGTGCACGGAACGCCGTGCTGGTTGTGGCAAACTGTCCGCGGCTGTTCAAGCTGCTGGGATGGAACCACAGTGGTCGCCGCGCTCCTTGAGGGCCAGCTGCTGAGCACTGCAGGCACGGCATTAAAACAAAGAATGGCAAGGCACAGTCAGCAGCAAAGGGGGGTAAATGAACTTGGCTGGACTGTTGCTGGTTTAGGTGAGAATAACATGCCAGTTGGCAGCAAAGCATACTTGACCACACATCAGCAGATGCAGCAGACTGCAACATAGCTCAAGTAGATGGTGCTCACTTGATATCCTTGAGCGCTGACAGCAGCTCAGCTTCAAGGTACAGGACCTTCTCAACTGCAAAGTTGAAGCTCACTGGCATAGCCTTGAACCGCGGTTTGAAAGTGCCTGCCAGAGCTGCTGCTGCTTTCTTGCTGCTGCCAGGAGGGCGGCCACCCTGTGCAAAACAGCACCACAAACACACATGCAGCCGTGCTGTGAGTACATGAAGTTTGGCGGTTGAGCATGCTCTGTGCTTGCTTGATCAAGAGGCACTAAAAGCAAAACTGAAGCATTTTCACCAAGGTGCAGCATATGCTTTTTGCAAGCATTTGCCAGCTCTTTGCAACTTCAGTAGGTTTGTGCATTTGAAGAGCTTCTGCGGGCTGTCCTAGTATGCACACAAAGTGAGCAGGCAAGTGCTGGAGTTCACCTTGCAGCCCCACCACGCATCCATCAGGCGAGTGATGGTCCGAGAATTGGCAGGAAAAGCCAGGTCCACCTGCACAGGAGCATGAACGGTCAGATAAATGGTGCCACACCCAGCTGATGAGCAGAGCTAAGTACCGCTTGTTGATTCACCTGCAGCTGCTGGATCCTGCCATCAGCATCCTTGTACTCAACGTGGCGCTTGCAAGTGACCTGCTCATCTGAAGACAGGGCGAGAGTGCGGCCGAGCCACACTGGTAGCCGCAGTTGCTGCACAAACTTTGAGGGGTTCAGCAGCAGTACACTTCACATGCTGAGAGCTGATGCCAGTAAGACCTTACCTACCTGGTCCTGTGCAGTGCTGGGCATCTTATCCAGCGACATCCCCGCGGCCAAGCTAGCGCGCAACATAGACTCCCACTGCTGCAGGTCACCGTTTACAATCACAGCAACGGCATCTACTCCGGCATGTTCAGCCCGCTGCTGTAGGCGCCGCAGAGCAGCCTGCTGGGTTGGACTGCTGATGCTGTTGCTGTTGCTGCTGGGCAACAGCTGCAGGGGCTGCATGTCTTTGCGTAGAAGCCCCGCCAAATGAAAAACTTGTGCATGAACTTTACTTTGTGTAGCAATCACATCTTGAAGGTCTGCTGCTGAGGTGAGGCTGCTGCTGAAGGCTGCGCAGAGACAGAAGAGCAGACAGGCACACTCAGCACAGCTGCAGTCCCAGAGCGTAGCCAAGTCCCCACAGACATGTCTGAACTTGCCATGACTCACCTTGAACGCCAGGCAGGTTGTGCGCTGGACGCAGCATTGATTCTGCTGCTGCTGCTGCTGCTACTGCTGCTGCTGCTTGGGGCCCTGCCCTGCTGAGTACTGCTGCTTGTTTCAATGCTACTGAAACATTTTGCCAGTATTTAATGCTTTAGTCGGCGTCTGAAAGCCCCGCGGCGAGTTGCATCGGTAGATTTCAGGGCAGCACAGGCGGGCGGCGTGCGATAGTGCTGCTACAGTTCTGCCGCGTTCACAGGGTTAAGAGAATCAGTCGTAAAGGCAGATTACATCGATTTGGGTGCGGATGTGGGCCACATGCTATACCCTGTGCCTTGTGACCTAGCACCCCTGCAGCCTTGTTGTAGGAACTGCTGCCCTCAGGCGGGGCATTCACTCTGCTGCGTGTTCTGTTGAGGCAGCAAGTTTCCCCCGGGGGAGCTTGGGCTGATATAGGCGTGCACTCACACGTGCCTGCATGAACGGCTTGTTGTGACATCTGCCCAAGCCAGGCTTTTGCTGCTGCTGCTAGCCATTTGTGGTGCTTGTCACGACAGCATTAACATCATCACAAAGTGCGTGGTATGACTTTCTTCGTTTGTCACACGGCCACGCGTTCCATCTTCCCGCCTGCTGGTGTTGTTGACCAATACATGGCATGTACTGGTCAATGTTGTTATGTGCAGTCATCGCTGCAGTTGTCATGACATACGTTAGGCTACGTCTGTTTGTATAACATACAAAAGCAATGCTGTTTTATTCAATAAGCGCACTTGCCGTATTTGCTGACCCCACAGACGCCCGTGCGGGGGCTACTGTACCTACTGTGATCGCAGCGTAGGAAGGCTTCCCAGCGCGCTGAGACGCAGTTGAGTAATTGAAAAAAAGGCCGTTGGAAACAGCTGCAGGCGAGGCAGACTATCTGCGGGTGCGGCAGCTATGGGACGCTTTCGTTGAACCTGCAAACCCTACCTACTTGTCACAGCGTTCACATTATGGCAAGAGCGTGGTAAGACTCTTATCGTTCACACGGCATCGTTTCTATTCGTTCCATCATCCCGCTGATTGGTCTGCCAATCAACATGTGTGTACTGGTCACATGTGTTGCAATACATGTGATGTATTGAATTGAACTGGTCAGGATGTTACATGTGTTGTTAATGCAATACATGTGATGTATTGAAGTGGTCAACATATATAACATGCATGCTGCAAAGGAAATCATGCATATATCTCTGGGCGCTTGTACTGTAACTGCTGACAGCGAGCAAGCCTGTCACTATCCATCCAACGGCCATTACCCCATAGCATCACACTTGAATGCACATTGAATAGCATGGGATGCTCAAACAGTACTCACACCATCGCCCCTTGCGCCCCCAAGGAGCGGAAGAAAGAAGGAGCACTGTTTGCAATTGTCACGCACATCCCAAGCTTGGCCGTTTGCTGCCTTCCTCTGCTGCCTCTACTGCTGCTGCTGCTGCTGCTGTTGCCATGGCGCTGCCAGCGCATGGCATGATAACTGCGCCCTTATAGCGTGCCCTGGCTGCTGCTGCTGTTGTTGCAACGGCAGGCCACATGCTGCTAGCACAGTGAGCGTCAAAAGGCTGCTTGTAAGTGCTTGCAGGGCAGCTGCGGGCACTATTGCAGCACCCTTGCGTGCTGCTGCATACAGCTGCTTGAGCCCCTGCTTGAGCCCCTGCTTGATGGCTGCTGCCCCAGCTGGCTCCGCAAGCCTCAGCAAGGGCACCACGGCAGCTGCGGCGGCGGCCTACGCTGCATATCTGCCTCGCTCTCAAAGCCATGGCCGCTGTTGCAGTGGTGCGGCTACTGCTGCTGTGGGCACCAGTGTCCTGAACTGCTGCTGGCTCCTGCTGCACTGCTGTGATAGCCACGCAGCTGCTGTGGAGAAAATCTGCAGGCAATGCAAAGGTTCAGGTGACAGGACAGGCATCGCTGATATCGGCTCACACAACATACATACACATGCTACCCCAACACTCTTGGAAATTATTGTTTGTCCCGGCACCCAGAATGCAGGCGTGTGCGCTTTAGCAGCACATCGCAAACCATTGTCTACGGGCGCCAGCTGCTTGACGTTCATGGCAGTTGCTGGAGCCAAGAGAGGACAACTTGTTTGCAGGGCGCAACCATTATTTAAGGGCATGGCAGGCAGCACAAGAACAGCAACATGACATGGCAGATGCACTGGGGCAGCTGTTGGGCTGCTTCTACACGAATAAGAATGCAGTGGAAGCATGCAGGCGCGGTAGAGGCTGAAATAACAAACAGGCTAGTGGCACCTAAGAGCAGCAGCCAGAAATCAGCAGTGCACAGCAACAACAGCAGCAACCCATCCCAAGATATATATATAGAGAGAGTAGTTACATGTGGGTCAAGTCACCATCTTAGATGGTATGAGCCACCCCAAATGAGCACAGAGTCAACACGTGACAAAAGAAGATGAGCGCTCGATGCAACACATTGACGCCATCAGATGAGCACGAGTTCTCTCAAGGATAAGCAAGCAATTATATCTGCGGTGTGTCAGAGACACACCCCACTCAGCCAGCAGCTTGTGCTGAAGAAGCACACCAACCAAGATATGACGCAGCAGCAGCGCAGCAGCGGCGGTGCAGCGGCTAGATCCCAAAAGAAGGCAAAGCATGACAGCGCATCCGGCACATAGAAGCCAAGGCGCTAATGCAGAAGACACTCACAAAGCTGCAGGCAGAACATCCAGAGCTCTTGCCACGTGCGCAAGGCTCAGCGCAGCAGCAGAGCAGCTATGCAGAGAAGCTTTACACGGTACACCAGACCCACAGAAACAGCAGCAGAACCCTGCAGGAGGTTTTGCAATACCTTGAAAACTACAATGAGAATGGAACCAACCTACAAATTGTAGACAACCTGAATGCTCGACTTGCCCACCTCTTGCAGCGGTGAAGCTCGCCAGCCCAATGAATATTTGTCCACATAGGTGATCCAGGAATTGGCTGCAGCAGACCTCCCTTCGCGCACGATGTACCTGCATTGGCAGAACCCACTACATGCCTCAGGCAAAGGGCAGATGTGGCATCACAGCAGCAGACATGCAGCAGTTCCTAAAGGACGGGCAGGTCAGCACTAGTATCACAGCCTGCAGTGCCGTCATCGCCCTGGCAAGCACCCAGCTGCAATTGATTGCAGACTCGCCATCACACAGCAGCAGAGACACTCACCAATCCCAGAGGTTGCTGGCAAGGCTAGCCTTGGCCAGTTGCGTGAGGCTCAAGTACACCTCGCTGGCATGCAGTGAGCGCATGCTGTACAGAGCAGCCAATGCCATTACTATCAAGAACAGGTACCCCTTGCCCCGTATTGATGATCTTCTTGATCAGCTGCAGGGCGCAACGGTGTTCACTGGTTTGGATCTGGCAGCAGGGTACTGGCAGATCCTTATTCAAGAGTCACATAAAGAACGTTCCACTATGCGGACCCCGCTGGGTGCATATCAGTGGAAAGTTATGCCGTTTGGTCTAACAAATGCACCTGCTGTGTTTGCTAGAACCATGCAGCAAGTTTTCCATGATATGGTTGGCAAGTTTGTGCTGATCTATCTGGATGACATTCTCATTTTCAGTAAGACTCCAGAGGAGCATGCAAAGCATCTAGATATGGTGCTTAAGCGACTGGAAGAACATAAATTTTATGCCCAGTTGCATAAGTGTCACTTTGCACTGCCTGAGGTAGAATTCCTAGGGCACATGGTCAGCAAGGAAGGTATCCGGGTTGACCCCCGCAAAGTGCAAATTGTCAAAGATTGGCCAGTGCCTGCCAATCTTTCAGAGCTACGTTCCTTCTTGGGACTAGCAAATTATTTTAGATGGTTTATACATGCTTTCAGCACCATTGCCAGACCCCTGCACATGCTTACGCGAAAGGATGCAGTATGGCACTGGGGTGCTGCATGTCAAACTGCAGTTGAGTTGCTTAAGGAGAAGTTGACGGCTGCGCCAGTTCTGGCTGCGCCTGACTTTTCAAAGCCTTTTGAAGTCGTTGCAGATGCATCAGACTACACCTTAGGAGCAATTTTGCTGCAGGAAGGTCGTCCAGTGGCCTTTGAGTCAAGGAAGCTCACCCCAGCTGAGTGCAATTATCACACCCCAGAGAAGGAGCTCTTGGCTGTGATGCATGCATTAACTATTTGGAGATGTTATTTGGATGGCTCTCGCTTTACTATCTTCAGTGATCATGAGCCCTTGAAGTACCTGCGGACGAAAGCATCGCTCCTGCCACGCGAAGTGCGTTGGTCTCAGTTTATTGAGCGTTTCGATTACTCTTGGGAGTATAGAGAGGGACGCATTAATGCAGCTGATCCATTGAGCCGAGTACAGCATGCTCCAGTGGGTGGATCAGGTACAGGCAGTATCACTGGCTGTACGGCTGCCAGTGATGCTACTCTTGAGTATCTTGGGGCGATTGCTACAAGATGTAGTGCGCGTGGAAAGGTACCTAAACGGTCTTTTCCACCGCCTCCATCCCCTGCTAAGCAGCAGAAGAAAAGGAAACAGCATTCCCAGCCTGCCAGCAAGCAAGCTGCGCCTGCTGTCCCTACTGTAGAGACAATTCAGCCAGTTAGCAAACAAATTGCTGCAAGTTTGCGCGATGCGTTGTTGACTGCATATCAAGATAATAAAGATATCGTTTCAGCAGCTGTTGCTCGCCACTCCTTGACGCATACTGATGACGGGTTGTGGTGCCGTCAGCAGCAGGTGTACATACCAACACCTGAGCTGCAGCAGCAGTGTATCTCAAAATTGCATGACACACCGTACAGTGGTCACAAAGGTGTCACCAAAACACTTGCAGCTGTGCAGAGATTATACTGGTGGCCAGGGCTGCGTACAGCAGTGACTAGATTTGTCACAACCTGTGCCTCATGTCAGCGCAACAAAGTCCAGGGTAAGAAGCCCATTGGCAAATTACAGCCACTTGAGGTGCCTGCTGCCCCTTGGTCAGAGGTATCCATGGACTTTATTACAGGTCTGCCCACTACAGTGCACGGGCACGACGCTATCATGGTGTTTTGTGACAGATTGAGCAAGATGGTTCATTTTGCTGCATGCACCAAGACTATTGATGCTCCAGGTGCAGCCAAGCTGTTCAGGGACAGAGTCTTTGCACTGCATGGTTTGCCTGTTAGCATTGTCAGTGACCGAGACACTCGTTTCAAGAGTGATTTCTGGTCTGCTCTTATGTCTCTGCTGGGAGTGAAGCACAAGATGAGCACTGCTTTTCACCCCCAGACAGATGGTCAAACAGAGCGAGTTAACAGAGTGCTGGAGGAGTACCTCAGGCACTATGTTAATCCTAGTCAAGATGATTGGGATCAGTGGCTTCCTCTTGCTGAGTTTGCCTACAATAATTCAGTGCATGAAGCAGCTGGTGAGACCCCGTTCTTCTTGAACTACGGTCTGCATCCCAGACTGCCTGGTGCAGTACAAACTCAACTTCAGCCCCCCACTCCAGCAACAGAGTTTGCTGCGAAGATGGCTGAAATCATCGAGAAAGCAAAACAGAGGCTTGAAGTTGCTCGAGGGCGTGCAGCGCGGATTGCAAATCCTTCTCTCCGTGAAGCTGTTTTTGCTGTGGGTGATCAAGTGCTTCTCAGTGCAAGAAATATTGCGTTGAAAACACCAGGAGTTAATAAACTCCTCCCCAAGTACCTAGGTCCTTTTAGAGTAGCACAGGTTCTCAGTCCTGTCACATACAGACTGGACCTGCCTGCTAATATGAAGTGTCACAACGTTTTCCACGTTGGGTTGCTGATTGAGTATAAGTCAGATGGCAGAGAGCAGCCATCTCCACCCCCACTTGAATTTGATGATGGCGAGGGTGGGGAGTGGTATGAAATTGAGAGGGTGTTATCACACCGTACTGTCAAGGTCGGTAGACGTCAAGTGACTCAGTATCTTGTCCAGTGGAGGAGCCTTGGACCTGAGTTTAATGAGTGGCGTGATGAAGTAGGTGTCACTGCCACTGCTACCGATGAATACTGGGCTAGAGTTGGTGGCCGTACTGCTACGCCACCTCACGTTAAGACAAGGGGGACCCGTGCTGGTAGGCGTCAGAGAGCGCGCCAGGGTGGTCAAAATGCCACTAGGGTTGCTACTAGGTCTAGGCACAGGGCTGCCGGGACGGCCAGCCAATAGGCAGGGGAGAGTGTTGCAAGCAACCTGCCTATATGACTGCTCCTTGTATATCTAGATGGAACTACGTTAGGACTTTGATCCACAGCTCAGTAATAAGACGATGCTCTGCAGGGTTCAGGGCTGTGTCTAGCTGTGGTACGTAGGCAGGGCGCCTCATAAGCCGAGGCTGCTCCCAAGTCCACCTCTTACATCCAGCCCAGCTTCCGGCGGGACGTTACACGTGGCGCAGTGGTGATGACGGACGAACAGTGGCCGAAAGGTTGCAGGTTCGATTCTGAGCCTAAGCAGTATGTCCCTGGACTCAGGGATACAGTCGGCGAAAGCCGAAGGAAGGATGCTGCTAATGTCCTCGCGACTCTCCGCAGGACTCCGTCGATTGCTGGCTATATACACACCGGCCCTGCTAGGTATGCAGTCCACCGTATGGGGTGATTCCCACATGCTGCCTAGTAAGGGGTGTAAGGGTCTGGGTGGTCTACCTTACACCGAAAATAGAGAGAATAATCAGTCTGCTTTCCGCCTCCCCAGTGGGTGAGGCGCGGTTGCCGATGCCGAAAGGTATGGCTTACAAGGATTGATTATTATTATCCAGCCCAGCTTGTCGAGCGCAAGACCAACACCATCCACATAAACATCAGCACCACTGGCAACCGCATCCGCTGCGACTCCGTTTCCTCGGACACTGCAGGCTGCAAGCACATGTTTGAACAGGACCCCTTTGCAGCAGACACAGACAGCATGGTGGGTGGCAGCAGCAGCAGCTGCTCCTATGCAGACGCTCACATCAGCAGCTTGAAGGAGCAGCTGAAGGAGGCGCATGGGAAAGTAGAGTGGGCACACAATCAGCGCTCCAAGGCAAAGCAGCAGCTGCAGCAGTGGGCAGGCAACTCTGCACTGCACCCAGCTTTCCTTGGTGCTTGGATGAGGGTCGATGACAAGGTTGAGATGATCATCACCCCCAACACAGTCACCTTTCCAAACTATTCGCGCGGTGTGTTCGTGATCGAGCGCCTTGCTCCTTACGTATTCAAATCCAAGCGTGACG
Source organism: Tetradesmus lagerheimii (assembly GCA_902809745.2). Classification (NCBI taxonomy): domain Eukaryota; kingdom Viridiplantae; phylum Chlorophyta; class Chlorophyceae; order Sphaeropleales; family Scenedesmaceae; genus Tetradesmus; species Tetradesmus lagerheimii. The sequence continues at coordinate 83,990 of CADDIJ020002126.1, read as the reverse complement.
TGACAGGTGGTCATGCGCTGTACACGCTGCTGCCCAGCCTGGACCAGCTGGTCAAGGTCAACTACGACTGCAAATCTGAGGATAGTTTCAGCCGCATTTGGGTGAAGAAAAAGTGAAGGGCATTGCTGTGTCCCATTAACAGCTGCGCTGTCAAGCCGATGGGCCGTTCAGTTCCGCAGGCAGTTGAGGGTTTGCTGTACTTGGTGCATTACCGCCAGTACTTGTAGACAGTGCTTTGAGCGCAGCATAGTGCACCTATGGATGCATTGGTGGCAGGCATGTACTGCTGTTGCTGGGCCCTCACTGACGGTCGTGTAACTAACACAGTGACATTGTTGTTGACCGAGGAGTATCAAGAGGCAGTGGGCACCGTGCCCACGGTGGCCCGTGCTGGCGCGGCAGCCATCACTGATTGAATTGGCACGTTGTCATATCTTGGCAGTGTAGTGCCATGAATGGCAATATTGCCTTGCAGCCTGGCATGGTGCAGTGCATCAAATGCATGCGTAGTGATCTGGTAATTTGATGATGATGCGTAGTGCGCCAGGCTGCAGCTGGTGGATAGCTTCTTGCAAAGCGCCACTGGGCGGCCGTGCTTGGCTGTACACGCCGTGTGCTGGCTTGCATTGCAGGTTGTGCAAGCATGGACTTGATTGACTGCATGACATTCCAATCTGGTGTCTGCAATCCTTCAAATTGACAAACAGCATCAAGAGGCAGATCATGGACTGTCTGCAACACACGTTGCCATCATCATCATCATCATCATCATCATCATCATCATCATCATCATCATCATCATCATGTTACCCATTAAGCCATAGCATCAACACCATCGGCCCCGCGCCCCTCAGGAGCGGAAGGAGCGGAAGGAGCGTTGCCGTCACGGAGTCCAAGTTCTTGAGCCTTAGAGATGCCAGATTTGGCTGAACTTGTTGTTGCCGCGAATGCCTCATTGTCAAGGAATGCCTCACTGTACAGCAGTGTACAGCAGTGACACGGCGCCTGTCATGTCTGTACTGATTCAATTGTAAGTTCACCGTTCTTCGTGACGGTTTGTACTGTAGTACCTTGATACGGGTTGTCTGTTACCACCACAGCAAGTGCTGTCAGCAGATGTGTTCCTGTGCTGAAGCACGCTGGGTCATGATAAACTTGAGGCCAGATCTACACCCTGCAGATGCAGGACATGCAACACACCTGGTCAGATCTCTATGCTAAAGCTGCGAACCATGCAATGCCTGCATCCACTGACCAGCAGCAGACTCTGGCGTCCAAGACCTATACACAAGCCCAGCTGCGAATCGCAGTGGGTCACAATAGAGTTGCATATGTGCGCACTCGTGCATGTCGCAGGCGACATGCAGGCCTCTGCTTGCTTTCCTGGTAGAGTGTTGTTGATCTCACACGCCCGCAGAGCGCACACCAGAGGCACGGACTGCATCACCCGCAACGCTGAAGCAGCACCATGCATGCACCATGCCGCACACACGCCGCTGAGCGCAGTTCTGGCCAACAACTAGGTGATATAACGCCAGCCCATGACATGCTCCCGAACACCCCAAAGAAGCAGTGCACCAAGCCTCGAAAGCGTTTTGCCAGCAGCAATTGCGAAGCTGCATTACAATCACCAACAGCAACAGCAGCTGCACAGCACGCATGTCAACACAACTGCCTGCTGCAGTGACGTGCGGCAGCAGCCCTTGCCCACTGCAACACAACAACACAGACACCAGAACGCCACACTGCAGTCTAGCTGCTCTGCTCCTCTGCTGTCGCTCTCTGTGCTTCTTTGTACTAGTCACACCCACAGCTGCGCTGCAGAGCTGATCGCAACACCTGCTGCGCAGCTGCATGCGGCAGCAGCACACCAGCAGGATTAACCGGCTGCTCAGAAGGAGTCGGCAGCAGCAGCAGCACACCAGCAGCTGCTCAGAAGGAGTCGTTGCGTGGCGGCAGGCCCACCCCCGCCATCTTTGCCAGCAGCTCCAGCACCTCGTTGGTGTCGTTCACGTAGAACTTGGCCTTGCTGGGGCGCTGCCCAACCACGCACGCAAACACCTGGCAGTTTACGGGCAGCAGCAGCAGCAGCAGCAGCGGTGGCGGCAGCAGCAGCAGCAGCAGCGGTGTCAATGCCAGCCCCTAGCTACTGGTGAAGCTTTGTTTGGGTGGTGGTTTGTATGGCAGCTGCCTCGTCAGCAGCACTGCTGGCAAGTACTGCATGTCTGACAAGGCAGGCGGCCACGGCAATTGAAGGGGTGCTGCTACACCGCAAACACTGCTGCTACATGCAAAGCCAATCAAGCTCAATGATGTGTAACTGCAAGTTGCCAGCAATAAACTCACCTCAGCAGGGTGCCTTGGTGTGTCCGCGTACTGCTCAATCGCAGTGAACATGTCTTCATCAGACCTGTCATCTCCCACCGCAAGCACAAAGTCGACAGCACCACCAGCCAAACCCCGTGAGCTGCCGCCCCCAGCAGCATCGGCAGCTGCCTGCTGCTGCTGTTGCTGCTGCATCTGCTGCTGGTGCATCGGCTGCCGCGGCAACGGCGGCGGCCCCCCTGCTGCCCCTGCTGCTGCATTTGATGCCTGCCGTTGCTGGCCCCCTGCCGGCCCTGCCATGCCTAAGCTGTGTGCTGCTACTGCTGCAGCGCCGGACCCTGGAGGGAGGCCGTCTAAGCTGCTGCTGCCTGCTGCTGCTGCTGCCGAGTCTGGCGCTGCTGCTGCTGCTGCTGGTGCATTGGTGCTGCCTGGCATGCTTGGTGGCAGCTCTCCTGTGACGAGGGGGTCACGCTTGCAGATGAGCTCTACGAGGCTGCCCTTGGAGATGCCCTGCAGCAATTTGGACACGCACAGCAATACAGCGATCACAAGTTGTTCACATCGCTGACCTCGTGTCCACTACAACTTGGAAGACCCACCAGGCTGCCCTTGGAGATGCCCTGCAGCAGTTGCCACACAGCGGAAGACAGCGGGTAAGACAAAACAACATCTCTGATCTTGTGTCCATCTTCGACAGCAGATAAGCTCCACCAGGCTGCCCTTGGAGATGCCCTGCAGCAGTTCACACACACAGCAACAGAGAAATTACAAGTGTTTCACATCGCTGACCTCGTGTCCACTACAACTTGGAAAACCCACCAGGCTGCCCTTGGAGATGCCCTGCAGCAGTTGGCACACAGCAGAAGACAGTAGGTAAGACAATCTAACATCTCTGATCTGTGTCCATGTTCGACAGCAGATGAGCTCCACTAGGCTGCCCTGGCAGACGCCCTGCAGCAGTTCACACACAGCAGAAGACAGCAAGGCAGCAGGTAAACAGACATGCCAACATCTCTAACCGTGTGTCCACCACGTATTCGCATACCCGCTACTGCTTGTTCAACCGCACACATAACATCAGCTCAGCTGCGCCCTCACCTGCCGCAAGCGTAATTCATACCCACAAAAGAGGGCTCTGCCTGCTTACCTGCGGCTTGGCCTCCACGATGGAGCCAATGGGTCAACACTCCCATGCTGGCATTTGTAGGATCAACAACGAAGGGTAGCAAGTAGCATCAACGATGAAGGATACCACAGCGTCACGCATTGCATCAGGCTTTACTTGGAACCTGCGCCCACCTGCGGCTTAGCCTCCACGATGGTGTTGCCGCTGATGACCTCGATGGGCTTGTTGCTGAGCACATCCTCAAGGTGGTCCAGCAGCTCCTTGGCCTGCAGGGCAGACAAAACACAGTTGCCAGCGGTGGGGAGTTTGAGTAAAATCTACAACCTTGACTGATACAACTGTTGTACATCAAGCTGGTCCAGCAGCTCCTTGGCCTGCAGCAGGGCAAAGCAAACAATCATTTGGCCTCAGCTGTGTTACGACCCTGACTGATGCAATCACCAAGCTGGTCGAGCAGCTCCTTTGCCGGAAGCGGCGGGGAGGGCAGACATACAAGTGTCATCACATGAAGAACAAGTAACCTCTGATTTGCCTCCAGGTGCCCCTTGGCCTGCAGGAAGGAAAATGGGACAATCATATGGCCTCAGCTGTGTTACAGTGGGGCGTCATCAAAATCATGTTACCCATTGAAGCTGTAGCACCAACGCTATTGACACCGTGCCCCACAGGAGCGGAAAGAGAGGGAGCACCGCTCCACTTGTTGGCAGCTATAGTGGTGGGGAGTGTGAGGAGCATGTACGACCCTGACTGATACCATCATCAAGCTGTTCCTTGACTCGAGGAGAGACCGACAGTGTTACAAGTGACCAGTTTGCTGAGGATATCTCACAGCTCATTTTCACAGCTCATTCTCAGAGTCCATGGATAATATCATGAGCCGGACACTTTCGCACTGGGCCAGCAGCTGCTTGTGCTATGCACGCATTGGTGGCAGAAGCTAGGACGCGCTGCAGAAAAGGCAGGATGCATGCTTCATGCCTCATGCTGCAGCCTCATGCACGCGTCAGGCTCACCTGCCAGTTGCCAAAGTCTGGATCAGCATCTCCGTAGTGCCACACCAGCGCTGACGCCTTCACCTCGATGTGGCTGCCGTCAGTGCACTCGCAGTACTGCAGCAGCAGCAGCAGCAGGCACCGCAAGATGTTCATCCATTAGCTGAGAAGTGCAGCGGTGCAGAGGAGCGTCCCATGTGCGCAATCGACAGCAAAGCCCGTGCACGAGCCTCCAGAGGGTGTTTCAGCGCACTCTTGTGCTCCGTCTTACTGCGGCAATAGATGCTGTAATGGCAGTGAATGCGCGGGACAACTGATCACCAGGACATCTCGACACACACCTATTTGAGGACGGGCAGCACCATGGCCTGCCAGGAGTTGTCGGCCAGATGAAACAAACCATGCGAGCCATGCAGCGCACAGCTTACAAACATAACAGCAAGCTGTACGCAGCACGCACCTGTTTGAGGATGGGCAGCACCATGGCCTGCCAGGAGTGGTCGGCCAAAAGAAAACATGCAAGCCATGCAGCACACAACTCATCAGAATAACAGCAAGCTGTACCTAGCAGCACGCACCTGTTTGAGGATGGGCAGCACCATGGCCTGCCAGGAGTGGTCTGCCAGGGGGAAGCGGCTGTGCCAGCGGCTGCACCAGGGGGGCCTGATGAAGAAGCCGTGCTCCGCAGCAAGCCCAACGCCAGGCTGCACGTCGAGGCAAACAGGGACAACAGCAGTATGCATATGTCAGGGCAGGCCGTGTGTGTGGCAGAAACCAAAAGCCAGGCTGCAATCGGGCGCTGTGGCACGCAGCAACATCGAGATGGCAGGTTTTGGTGTTAAACTGTTGTGAAGCAGTCTCGTGTAGGCCCACAATCTGGCAAAGTTGAGCAGCAGAGGCCCCTGTTAATGCTGGACAGAGATCAACTACGCAGCACCTGTGGCCAGCCAAAGAGAGGTCGCTACGTATTTGCCACACCAAAATCAACCCAAACAACCCCCCTCTACACTCACCACTCCCTCGAACCAGCCTCTCAGCGCCCCCACGCACCACCATACACCTCACCAACGCACGGCACCTACAGCAGAGCTGGAGCTGCAAAACGTGTCTGTTCCTGTCAAGTATCACGCTCTTGTGCATCGCCCTGGCAGCAACGGCACACATAAACCCAAACGCATCTGCCGTTTCCTCACTCACCACTCCCTCGAACCAGCCTCCCAGCTCCTGCTGGCTGCGCCCGCTGATGACCCACACCTCGTTGCCGGGGTCTGCGGTGAGCCCGCCCAGCACCTGCAGCACCGTCTCGGGGGGAGCCGCGCTGATGTTGCGGTGAGGGATGAGCGTGCCGTCGTAGTCAAGCAGCAGCAGCCGCCGCTTTGAGCTGCGCAAACAGCAGGCCAGCAGGCATATTTGAGTGTGAGGGTGAAAATGTTGGACTTCACAGTGCGGTGTATGCGTGCCGTCAGGGTCCAGCAGCAGCCGCCGCCGCATGGAACTGCGCGAAAGTTGGTCGGGAAGGCATATGTATGTGTTACAGTGGAGATGGCATGACATGCCGGCGCAGTACGAAATCGCCAGTTTGGCAAGCCAGAGTGAAAAGCGCATGGTAGTATTACCACACCATGACAACAACACAAACGCAACAACATCTGCAGTTTGAAAAGCAATAGCGTAATGCGACTGGCTACAGCTACTGTTGAGACAAGTTCAGACTATTGTTGACTCTGTTTTGTCGTCTCACCCTGTGTTCATCATCAAGACCTCATGGTTTGCTTTTGCAGTGCAGTATTGTACAGGGTTCGAGCCACTGGCAACATGGCCAGTGACCTCACCCAAAAACCTGCACCCTGTTGTTGTGTGCTTCTGATGGCGAGTACTTGTTGATTCTGTCCGTGTTCATAGGATTGAAGCCTGATGAAGGGTGAAGAGCCCGAAACGCGTCGCTTTCCATGTAATACGACAAAACAGAGTCAACAATAGTCTGAACTTGTCTCAACAGTAGCTGTAGCCAGTCGCATTACGCTATTGCTTTTCAAATTACCACACCATGACAACAACACAAACGCAACAACATCTGCAGTGCACGCGTTGACAGGGTGCTGTGATGTCCAGGGGTGAATGACTCAGGGTTGCGCGGGGGTGGTCAACCGCGAGTAAGTGAGCCCGGGCGGCTGCTGCCGCTGCTGTGTGGTGCCTTGTCCGCTGTCAGGCCCCACGGGAGACGGGGATGAAGCAAGGAAGCACCACATACCGTAATCTATTGACAATGATAATGCATGTGCCAGATATGTCTTTCACATCATCAGAAAACAAAGCGCGCAACAGGTCACAACCATGCAAGAAACCAACAGGGCTCAGTCATACGCACCTCCTGTATGCCGCCATGGTCACGCTGTCCTCCAGCTTCCTGAAGTTTGCGTCCAGCGCCACCAGCCGAAACGTGTCCAGGCCCAGCCCCAGCCCGTAGCACTTCATGGCCACGTGCTGCTTCGTGGAGCGCGCAAGGTCCTGCACGTAGCTGGTGGCCCAGAAGCCCACCGTGTGCTCGCTCACGTACCTGGGGGAGTGGCAGGTAACAGCAGCAAAGCGTCATTGCTCGTCAGCAACACTGCCCTGCAAAGTACGCTCAAGCTTGATGTTGCAGGGCAAGGTCCTGCACGTAGCTGGTGGCCCAGAAGCCCACCGTGTGCTCACTCACTACCTGGGGGAGTGTACGAATGGCAGATGACAACAGCAAAGCCTCTTCGCTAAGCGAAGCCTTGTCAAAGCAAGACACAGTGCAGAGTTACGGTCAAGCTTGATGTTGCAACTGAAGGATGCAACGCTGTGGCAGCTCGCGCACACATTCTAGGGTGAAAACCGCAAGAAGGTGCCAGGCCACAAATGCACCCCACACAGAGCTGCGGCATGCAAACCACAATGCACATAGCTGCTGTGACAGCAGCGCCGCGCACGCACTTCCAGTGCTTGTCGTGTCGCAGGCTCCTGTGCTCTGGGCTGGTCTTGATTGCGGAGAACATGGCGTCAGCCACGGCGTCGATGGACCAGGGGTTGACGCGGATGGCGCCAGACAGGCTGGGAGAGCAGCCCACAAACTCTGCAAGAGCACGCGGATGCATTGTACAGCATGACGCATGCCAGAGTGTGAAAAGCAAGTGTGCAAGATGGACCAGGGGTTGACGCGGATGGCGCCAGACAGGCTGGGGGAGCAGCCCACAAACTCTGCGAGAGCACACGGATGCATGAGGCAGGGTAGATGCAGAGTGTCAAAAGCGAGGTCACAGGCAGTTGTCTGCAGTTCTAGCTGGCAGTTGCAGACAGGCTGGGAGAGCAGCCCACAAACTCTGCAAAAGCAAGCGGATGCATGCATGCATACGGAGTGTCAAGGGAGAGTATGTAGTTGTCTGCAATTGCAGCTGGCAGTTGCAGACAGGCTGCAAGAGCTGCCCACAAACTCTGCAAGAGAGCGCGGATGCATTCATGCGGAGTGTCAGAAGCGAGTATGGAGGCAGTTGTCTGCAATTGCAGCTGGCGGTTGCAGACAGGCTGAGAGAGCAGCCCACAAACTCTGTGGGCACGCGGATGCATTGTACAGCATGACGCATGCCAGAGCATGAAAAGCAAGTGTGCAAGATGGACCAGCGGTTGACGCGGATGGCGCCAGACAGGCTGAGAGAGCAGCCCACAAACTCTGCGAGAGCACGCGGATGCATGACGCATGCGGAGTGTCACAGAGGAGTATGCAGGCAGATCTATGAAGAGTTGACGCGGATGGCGCCAGACAGGCTGAGAGAGCAGCCCACAAACTCTGCAAGAGCACACGGATGCATGACGCATGCCAGAGTGTCGAGGGAGATTGTGCAAGACCAGTTTAGGTGCTGGTTCGCGGTGGCATGTTTGGCAAGCACGCGTGAATACGCTGAATAATGATACATGCTACAGACTCACCACCAGCTCACACAGGCCACTGCATTTCTAGAGCTGCAAAACAACACCAAGATACGGCATGCTGTGCACACCATATGAGTCCCATTTCTTTCTCACCGGACACCACCAGCATGCTCTGCGACTTGTGCCCCGGCTCTGCCCATCCCGGGGGCCCCTGCCTGCACACTACGTACTCGTACGGCACCAGGTTCATGCCGTCACGCGTGGCAGTGACCACAGCAACGTCAGCCACCTGCAGGCGCAGCAGACACAGGGAGCAGGTACTGTTAACTTCAGCGATGATGAGGTGTCAAATTTCATGCTGTCATGTCGTCACAAGTAGCCGTCACCACAGCAATATCAGCCATTTGCAGGTGCAGCAGATGAACGGTGAAAAAGGGACACATCAACGGAATTCTGGGGACTGCTGATGTCAGCCACCTGAGCTGCAGCAGACGGTTCCGCACTAGCGGCAAGCTGCATGCAAAACTGCAGATTTCAAAGGGATCAACCACATCAATCCATATGTAATGCATCAGGAAGACAAGACATCAAACACCAGAACATACTACACGAGAAGATGTGCCAATCCGCTCACCGTGTAGAATGCGATGCGCTCGTGCAGGGGCACGTGTCGCTCCAGGTAGCAGACGGGCTGGTAGCCAGGGCTGGACCAGCGCCCGTTGATGCCCGCAACCAGCGCCTTGGCAGCCTCATGCAGCTCAGCAAGCTCCTTGCCACTGCTGCGCGGCGCATTCGTGATCTGCGTGAGGCGTATTGTCGCAGCAGCAGCAGCAGCGTCAGTGGTGATGATGTTGCAACAAGGGAGGCGTCATGTAGCTCACCAAGCTCCTTGCCACTGCTGCGCGGTGCATTCGTGATCTGCGCGATGTGAATTATTGCAGCAACAGCAGCAGCAGCAGCAGAAGTGATGTACAGTGATGTTGAAACATGCGAGGCATCATGCAGCTCAGCAAGGTCCTTGCCGCTGCTGCGCGGCGCATTCGTGATCTGGTTCATAAAAACAGCAGCAGCAGCAGTGGTGATGTTATAACAAGGGAGGCCTCATGCAGCTCAGCAAGCTCCTTGCCACTGCTGCGCGATGCATTTGTGATCTGCACGAAGATGATTCATTGCAGCAGCAGCAGCAGTGATGCTACAACGTCAGGCAGCTCAGCCAACTCCTTGCCACTGCTGCGCATCGCACTCGTGATCTGAATTGTCGCAGCAGCAGCAGCAGCAGCAGCACTGATGTTACAAGTTTCAAGTGCGTCATGCAGCTCAGCCAGCTCCTTGCCACTGCTGCGCGGTGCATTTGTGATGTGCGCACGGCTAATCATTGCAGCAGCAGCAGCAGCAGTGATGTCACAGCATGCCAAGCGTGATGCAGCTCAGCTAGCTCCTTGCCACTGCTGCGCGGTGCATTCGTGATCTGCGCAGGGCAAGCCATTGAAGCAGCAGCAGCAGCAGAAGCAGCACCACCACCAGCAGCAGTGATGTTACAACCTTGGCAGCCTCATGCAGCTCAGCAAGCCCCTTGCCACTGCTGCGCGGCGCATTCGTGATCTGATCCATAACAACAGCAGCAGCAGCAGCGGTGAGGTTACAACATGTGAGGCGTCACACAGCTCAGCAAGCTCCTTGCCACTGCTGCGTGGCGCATTCATAATCTGCACAAGAAATTTGTCGCAGCAGCAGCAGTGATGTTATAACATGCGGTGTGTCATGCCCCTTGCCACTGCTGCCGTGTGTATACCTGCCATGCAGAGGTGCAGCAGAGCTCCCAAATACACCAGAATTGCCTGGCCGTGCCACTTAATCTGTGCAAGGGGGTTTTGGGGCAGCAGCAGCAGCGGTGATGATATTATAACATGCCAGGCGCCAGGCAGCTCAGCTAGCTCCTTGCCGCTGCTGCGCGACGCATTTGTGATCTGCGCAAGGCAATTCAGCGCAGCAGCAGCAGCAGCAGTGATGTTACAACTTTGGGTGCGTCATGCAGCTCAGCAAGCTCCTTGACACTGCTGCACGGCGCAATGGTGATGTACACAAGGCGGTTCATAACAATAGCAGCAGCAGCATCCACAGCGATGTTACAACTGCGGGTGCATCGTGCAGCTCAGCAACCCCTTGCCACTGCTGCAAGGAAAACAACAGCTGTGCAGAAGCGCCAGCAGAGCCCCGACCTGCCCTGCAATGGTGTGCCAGCACGTGAACACGTATGACCCTGTCATTTGACTGCATCATATAAAACAAGGTTGTTGACAGCCGCACCTGCACCAGCACGGCCTTGCCCTTCCACTCCGGGTGCTCGCTTCAACAGCTGGGCACATGTGACCCCCTCAATCCACTACATCAAACCCAACAACGTTGCAAACAACCGCACCTGCACCAGCACGGCCTTGCCCCTCCACTCGGGGTGCTCCTCCAGCAGCCTCTCAAAGGCCTGCAGCTTCAGCTCGATGCCCTTGAACACGTCCAGGTCGTCAACGCCAAGCAGCACCTGGCAGCCCTCAAACTGGGACACCTGCAGACAGTGCAGGAAGCAGCAGTGGCCAATCGTTCAGGCAGAGGGTTGAACTTTACACAGAGGGACTAGTACTTAAATGCCAAGAGCCACAGACATGCTGCTGCTGAGCGCTGTCCGAGCGCGCAGGTGCTGTTCCAGGAGTGGCCAAGAGTCTACTGCACTGTTGCACCACAACAAGAATGCCAAACAGTGTGCTACTGCTGCTGCTGCTGATGTACAGCCCCTACTGCTGCCGCTGCTGCTGCTGCGTGCTCACCAGCTCTCCCCTGCGCCACTTGAACTCTGGCCAGCTGAAGCCCTCCAGCAGCCGCTGAGGGTTCACGCCTGCACACGAGGACGTGACACAGGGGGAACAAGAGGTTAGGGGTGTGACTGCTGACCGAGATGTACCAAAGCGCGCAGAGAAGCTATGAGGTGTGTCAAATTTGTGCAGGCGAACATACCAATGCCTTGCTGATATGCGCTGCTGAGGGTGCATGCCTGCACCAGAGCACCAACACACACGGAATACAGAGGTGCGGGGCGAAACTACTTGAGATGTACCAGAGGACACAAAGGACTTGCAAGGTGTGTCTTATGCAGCTTGAGGGCTGCCAGGTGCTGGAACATGCTACCCTGCTATCGCGCCTCTCACCTGTGGGCATGATCTTGATGCCCACGTTGCGCCCGTAGTACAGCAGGCCAACGTCACAAAACATTACAAGTTCAATCAGGCAACACGTCACCTGTGGGCATGATCTTGATGGCCGTGTCACAGCCAATCAACCGGCATGATACGCACTTTTTGCATGATCTGCAACAAATCACGTGGCACCCTCAAGCCGCAGCTGCGTCTCACCTGTGGGCATGATCTTGATGCCCACGTTGCGCCCGTAGTACTCTATGCTGATGGCGCCCCGCAGCGTCTCGTGCTCCAGGCCCAGCATGCGGCTGGCACACGACAAAAAGTGGCGCGCGTAGTCAAACGTGTGGAAGCCTGCAACACAGCAAGTTGTGAAATATTCAGAAAACTTCTCAAGTGTGGTCGAGTGCGTCACTGACGCGGCAATTGGAGGAGAATGCGGCATGAGGAACAGCGGACACAGGCACATGCAGCTGTACTCTTTAGTTGGGATAACGGCACAAAAGAACGCCCAGGCATCAGCTGTGCGATTTACATGCAACGCAGCAGGTTTCTGCAAATCTGCACGTCGGCGGACCTGATCACATGCATCACCAAAGGTGCAGTATTACATACAGCAACAGTAACGGCAGCAGCGGCAGCCTCACCTATGAGGTCTGCGTTGAGCATGCTGCGCAGCAGCTCTTCGCGCTTGGGGAAGGTGCGGAAGATCTCACTGCTGGGGAAGGGAGAATGCAGGAACAGCCCACAGCTGCGGGGCACAACAACAATTGACAACAGACGGTTGCAGGACACGAAGCTGTCGATCGAGTGAAGTGGCATTAGTGAGGTGGCATGACATGGAAGTTGCATAACAACAGGCAGTTGCACACAACAGACGGTTGCAGGACCCGCAGCGCATGCAGGAGGTTGAGTGAGGTGGCATGACATGGCAGACACAGGCAGGACAGCAGCATGGCTGCACAAATGACAGCAAGATCAAGCACATGAGGCAAATGTTCTTTGGCTGCTGCCTGACCGCTCAGCAAACCTTGTTGAGAGCAATGGTGCAGTAGGCTGGGCTGACGGCACATAGCTGCGTGCATAATGCCTCTTGCCTCCGTAACTGCTGCTTGCAACCTTTCAGAAGGCCCCCCTCCACACACATATTGTAACATGCACAGTGCGTTGCCAGCTCACCGAATCTTGTTGAAGCGCTTGCGCAGCAGGCTGGGCAGCACCAGCAGGTGGTAGTCGTGGATCCACACATAGTCCGTGTCGCTGGAGCACTCCTCAACCACCTTCTCCATGAACGTCTGCGCGCAGCACACACAAGTGGGGCCTTGACGCAGCTGCTATGTGTGCAGCTGTGTCGTACACTGAAGCAGCATGCTGCGATTGCCTGACTACGAGGGCATTGAGAGGAAAGTGAAAGAACGTCAACGCAAGCACCAGAAACCTGCAGCAAAAAAGTGGGTCGAGCAGGCACTCCTCAACCACCTTCTGCATGAACGTCTGCGCAGCAAACGACAGGATGTGCACGCAGAGTGCCTTGATGCAGCCGGTATTGTTGTTTGGCAAAGAGGAGTGACAATGATGCAGCTGTTATTGTTGTTCGGCCAACAGGGGTGACAATGATGCAGCTGTTATTGTTGTTGATCGAGGTGCACCATTACCTTGTTTGCCTTGACATACGCCTGCCACAGTTCGCTGTTGAAGCGCCCCGCGCTGCTGGGCGACATGGGCAGCACGTAGTGGAACAGCGGCCACAGCTGCTGCTTGCAGAAGCCTGCGGCGCAACAGCAGCAAGCACGCAAGCCAGCCAGCCAGTCAAACCAATAGCTTCCGGTCAAGCATTCGGTCAACTGCTGTGTGTAATGTAAGTGGAGCACAGTTCAACTGCAGCATCCTAGATATGGCTGAGGGTGCGAGTTCTGTAAGGTTGATAATGTCAGCGAAAGGCTGACCAGATCGTGCTGCATGCCTCACCCAAGAGGTACAAGCACAAGCAGCCAGCTGCATCTACTGTACACAGCAATACTCCCAACTGCTAGTCACAGCAGCAACAGGTTGCAGATGAAAACTAGTTGCGTGCCTTACCCTTGTAGTACTTCTCTTTGACGTCTGGCGCTATGAAGACTGGCGCGCAGTTGTGCTGCTGCTTCAGCTGCAGGGCCACTTCCTGCGAGCATCAAAGCAGCGCCAGCACAGCGGTGCAGATAAATACGGCACGTATGTGAGTAACGTACGCACTGCCCCCAACTGCCACAGACAGCAGCACGAGCAGCTATATGTGTCAGTTGCCTGCTGCTCCGTTCACTCTCCCTGCCTCCTCAACAGCCGTTGAACAAACCCATACACACCAAACTGCAGCAAACATGCCCAATTGCACGCCCAACTGCATGCCTTCAAGCCCAACTGCATGCCCAACCGCTATCAGCCGCGCCTCACCTCCTGCTCCATGACGTCCACGTCCACCGACAGTGAGCCCACGTACACCACCTCAAACTCATCAGGCACGCCCTCCTGCAGGCAGGCACGCGGTTGTATGAGGACAATTCAGTATTTGAAAGCACACAGTGAACTGCCTTGACACATAGATGGGGTGCCTAGGCTGCAGCTCGGCTGACAGTGCCAGTGTTGTGTAGTTGTTGCTGCTGCTGCTGCTGCAACTGTCCTTGTTGCACACAGCTGCTGCCCACTGCTGCCACTGCCGGCCGCCCTGTGGTGCCCCGCCAACACTGCTATTAGGGTGCCGTCATCCCTTCTGCTCTGCTGCTGCCGCTGCCGCCGCCGACGCTGCTGCCACTGCCGCCGCCGCCGGCGCTGCTGCTGCTGCCACCGCCGCCGCCGCTGCTGCTGCTGCCGTGAGCATGTCGCACCTTTGCCTGTGCCACAAGTGCGTCCTCATCCCACTCAAACTGCCAGCCGTCTGGTTCGCGCTTTGCACGGATGGGCAGCACATTTGACACAATGATCAGCCTGCAGGAACAAGAGGCCAAAATACCAGCACAAGAAAGGCAGCGGGCAGGCACTCAGGAGTAACCCCAAAAAGCGAGCACTTGGTTTGTATTGATGCAGTTGGGGGCGATGCTCAATGAGGCTGACAATGTTGCATAGACAGCGCGTGGATAGCTGCAGCATGCAGTCGTTGATCTGATGCGTCTGTCATTGGCAGCAACTGCTGGTCACACGCCATATGTGAAGGGATTAAGTTTCAAATCATTCTACAGTTTCTGTATGAGTCTGATCTGGACAAGTGGTTGCTGCGGCTGTATCTTTGCACAGGTGCTTCCGCAGCTGCTTCCTGTGCTGTCTGCTGCTGCTGACACAGCGAATGCTGCTGCAAATCTTGAACCTGCTGAACTGCCCCAAGACGGCCCAATACAAAAGCACGTACCTGCTCTTGCCACTGCTGCTATCCAACGACAGCGTAGAGGCGTTCTGTTGGCTCTGTCCAAACCTGGTGGCCTGTGCCTGTCTGGCATCACTAAAATCCGCCGTTGCCAGCGCGGCCAGGTTGTGGTAGCTGCCTCCCATCGTCTTCATTGTGTCTAAGTTATTCTATAGAAGCGCGAAGGGCGTTCAGGTGTGCGTGTCCAGTAAAGGACCTCTACGGGTGCTGTTCTCGCCTGAAGTCAGGGGTTGGGCAGCGATCAGTGAAGAAAGCCATCGCGACCAGCCAGTCGGAATCAGATCAACGTTTGTGCATTGCGTCTGCTCCCATTCTGCCTGCTGTGAGAGGACCGGGACGCTATGTTGCGTACACAGCTGCTGTCAATGTCAACGCTGGCGGTAATCCCATTGAACAGCCAGCTGGAACGGAGAGCAGCGTGGAGGCACGGGATAACGTGCACTGATGTGTCCACCTCAGCAGACTGCGAATGACAAGGAGAAGCACAGACACAACATTCCTTACGGCTACTTGAACATTTGATGTTAAGGTAAAATAAGCCTATGGCAGCATCAATGCGGCCACGGCGGGTGCCAGGAAGCAACTCGGACTCTGCTGCGCTCCTGCATGTGATCAAGCCCCACGTCGCAGCACGCGACGGTGTGCACACTCAAAGCCCGCTGTAATTGTAATCAACCTCTAACAGAAGCACATGAGGCGCTCGTTGATTACAAAGGCACGCAATAAGCTCTTCAGTCAATACAGTACACGAGCCTGGGCACAGGTTACGAAGCCACGCAGCCTGCGTTCGGGTACTACAGAGATAGGCCTCGTCTGCAAAGCTATACATCATTGTTTGAGCTTATACCTCGCCTGCTGGCGCTGCAGCAGCGCCGCAGCTGCCTGTCACACAGCAGCCGTTCTCTGCTGCTGCTGCTGCCTGTGGGGGTCCCTCCTGCACGCGCGTCTTCCAGCCTGGGTGCTCCTGCAGCCACTTCTCCTCTGCCTCAGCCAGCTCGCCGTGCTTGTAGAAGCGCCAGGGGAAGTTTGCCGGGATGATGTCGTGCTGTTGGTGCAGCAGGCCGACCAGGAACTCTAAGCAGTCCACCAATCGGGGCCCTGCAAGTGCAGCAGCCAGCAAACATCAGGCCCAGAGCAGTTTGATGGGATTGCATTTTGAAGAGTGCGTGATGTCTAACGTTGCTAGCACGCGTGTATCAATGTGTGTGCAAAGTCGCCAATTTGTGCTGGGAGGCGCTGCAGCAGTCACGTGCTACCCGGCAGCAGTGGACACAGCCAAGGCAAAGCTGCAGCAAGACATGCACAAGCGACATCAATCGCCACCAGAATGAGCCGGTCCCAACACACATACACGGCGCAATCAACAGACCATCTCTTCAAGCCAAGGACACTGTGATGATGCAAGCAACTGGGTGCGCCCAGTCAGCCTCTCACCGGGCCTGTTGAACATCTGGTTGCCGTCCACCAGAGCCACCCTGCCTGCCTGCACCGCCTTGAGCTTGGGCCACCAGCCACTGGCAGTCACTGCAGGATCATGACACGAAAACACGCAGACAACCATTTGTGAAAGCAGCAACAAGCAAAAGCGGCAGCGCAATAAGTGATACGACACGACGTCAGCAGGCGAGCAGGCTGCTGTTGTACGCAGAGTCTACTAGAGCAGCAAACAGTGCAGGACAGCTGCCATGGGTGGGAGCATGCTGTACACACCCACATCGTCAACAACAACACAAACAACAACTTACAGGCTAAAAGACATCAGGTTTCATGTGTACCTGGTGGAAGCAGCCAAGCAGGTCCACAAGGTTGCGAACAAGGAAGCAGCACTCTAGCAGAAAAGCATGCAGAGACACCGTAACCCTGCATGCAAGTCTGGACATGCATGCAGGTCCACAAGTATGTAGCATACAATGTAACACACCTGGTGGCAGCTCCCTGACGGTCTCCTCTATGTCGAGGCCGCAGGGGCAGATGACGATCCAGTCAGGGTCCAGCGCCAGCAGGTTGTCGTTCCACACAGGCCGCGACGCAGCAGCACCCTGGCCGTCCCTGCAGCACAGCCGGCACGTGCAGGCATACAGCGTGTTGTGTGGTGTGTTGTGTGTGGTGTGTATGCAGCTGTACGCAGGGTCAGAAAGAAGAGCATGCAGCAGTCAGAGATAAACTCACACCGATTTTCCACCAACAGCTGTGAGACACTAGGTGGCATATGTTTCCTGGACAGGCCGCTGCATGAAAGCACCTGGCACGCAATGCGCACATTGCTGCTAGCTGGCTAGCAGCATAAAGATCATAATAAGGAGCATGTCTATTGTGGCCGAGTACATTGGCCCTATGTGGCAGGGTTGCTGGCCGTACCTTGGTGGGTTGAGAGGGTGCTGCCCTCCTGCAAGTGGCACCACCAAGCAACAACCACGACAAAACATGATATTTTTTCAGAGAGAGTAGTTACATGTGGGTCCAGTCACCATCTTAGATGGTATGAGCCACCCCAAATGAGCACGAAATCAACACATGACAAAAGAAGATGAGCACACAATGAAACACATATGTGTTACTTTGAGAGAATTGAATGCGTACTGCTAGTATGCCATCACAATGAAGCCAGCAACTGCACACTGGTGAACTGCTCAGATTGCTGCCGTGCTGAGTGCAGGTGCAAAGTTGTCAACAGCCACAGCAGAACAAGCGCGCACATTCTTGCAGCTGCCCACACAACTTCTGCACAAGGTAGTAGTATCACCAGCAACAGCACAAGTAGCATCTATTCGCATGCCGTCCCAGAACATACGATAGCGTAACAAAACTAGAGCTGGTTGCACATATCAACCAGCCACACCTGCCATGTGGACTAGCTGCGGCGTCCAGTGCCCTCCAGGGAACAGCGGTTCAAACCACTCCAAAACCGCAACCACAGGCGCTGCCAGCGGCGGCTGCCGCGCCACAAATGACAGTGCAGCATCCACACGTGCGCGCAGCGCTGCTACTGCTGCTGCAGCCTGGCTCTGCAGGCCGAGTGCCTCTCCCACCACTATAGCGTCATGCAGCACATCTTCTATGTTGAAGGGGTTCAGCGATACTATGCGCGGGGCTTGCTGTACAGCTGCTGTGCCGTTCGCGCTGCTGCTGCTGCTGCTGTGCTGCATGTCTTGCACCACCTTCTCTACTAGCCGGAGGTCCACACTGCACAACAACAGCACATCAAACAAAATCAGAGCTACAGTTGCAAACTGCAGGGCAACGAAATCTGTATGAGCGGGTACTGGGAACCAGAATGCACACTCAAGGCAGCAAGTAAACCGCGAGGTTTGGTTGCGCAGGCTTTGCTGATGTTGGCAGAAGCTACAGCTAGCTACAATAATGCAGCGTGCAGCATGCTGACACAGGTGCTTCCTGCTGCTAGGCACTGCTCACAGAAGGGATGCCGGAATAAAGAGGTGTGACAAGGCAGCATCACCGCAGCCAGCACTGACCTGCACACAGCGCAGAGGGACTGCGTGATGATGACGTCAGGTGCGAGCGACTTGAGCACATCCTCAAAGATGTAGTACAGGCCGTCACCTGGCGCAGCAGCAGCAGCAGCAGCAGCAGCAGTGTGTCGTGTTGACAGCCGCACTCACGTGCTGGCATGCAAGCTGCAGCTACAGCGCGCTAGCCATCATACAGCCAGTGCCACACTGCCCCTATGAGACACATGCATGTGTGCAGCCTGCAGGCTGGCAGCCTCAGCAACCACCAGCACCTGTTGTGAGGGTTGCAGTAACTGCGTCGTTCATCTGCTGGCAGCTCTCAAACTTGTTTTTGGCTGCAGTGAGGATGGGCCGGTCCTTGATGGCAGCAGGGTAGTCACACCTGCAGGAGCAGCACCATGTGGCTTGCAGTCAACTGGCAGTTGCTGACAGGGGTCTTCAGGCACTTTCTGAACCCACGGGCTTTCCCCGTGCAAAAAATTTCTCCCTGCGGGGCGAACCCCATGGACCCACTAAGGTGCCCTTCATATTGGGCGTTCGAACAGGAATTCCTCGGGGTTTCCCCGTGCAGGTCAAGCAAACTCACGGGGTTGACCCCGTGACCCTGCGGGCTTGAAGACCCCTGGTTGCTGTGTTCTCGCAGCTGCCTGTGTCTATGTTTGAATGTTTGGTAGACAGCTGGCCATGAACAGCATGGTCTGCTGCATCTCTAGTGTCAATGTATCATGGCCATACACTGATTACACGTCGGAGAAAGGTGCCATGCTGGCAGCAGCAAGAACAGCTGCTGCTGCTGCTGTTGCAGTGTCTGCCAAAGAGCGAGGTAAAGCAATACAGCCAGCGTCGCTTTCAGCAGCTTACTCATGGCTCCTGCCAACCAGCATGTCTGTGCCTCCGACGAGGCACACCAGCTCCGTTGCAGACGGTAGCAGGGACACCACCTTCATTCTGACTGCCCTGTGTGATTGGTGCCTCGGCCTAACCCAACTAAATCTCACTTAATTACGCCAACTATTGTATATGTGAGCTTGTGCCAGGCCTTCGTGCAGCCTGTGCAGATCTGTACTGGTGGTGCTGCCGCAGGAACAGCGTGAGGCTGCCGTTTAGCCTCGATGTAACATAGACGGATAATTGTGACTGGTCAACACATTCTGGATGCGACGACACAGCTTGTAGTAACACTATGACACCTTACAACCTCGAACAACCCTACTTCCCAGGCTGTCAGCACGATCTCACAAGTGAACGCCATCAACGCTTCAAGCGCCGTATTTGGGTGCTCTGCCAAGCTTGTAAGCGACCTCAGGTATCAGCCTGTCGGCCAACAGTCCCAGCACCCCAGTGCTGCTGCAGCACTCTGCCAAACTGAACCTGCTGCAACTGTCCCTGCGAATCACACCAGGCAACCGCCGCAAGCACAGCAGCGGCCGCCTGTCATCAACAGCTATCTCTGCACCTGCCAGCTGCTGCCAGCTTTGCAGCGGCCGCAGCACCGGCCTGCCTGCAGGCTGCCAAACAGCTGCAGCTCGTTGTCCTGCTGCTCCTGCAAGACTCTTCTGCTGCTGCTGCTCCTGCTGGTTGTCCTTGGTCAGCTGCTGCTCAGCATTTTGCAACGTGCCTGATAAAGGGTAACCACCAGCTCCCAGTAGTAGTGGCACAGCTGCCGGCAATGCTCCTGCTGCGCCTGGTGTTGCTACAACTGTCAGCAGCACCGTGTCTTTGAAAGCGCTGCTGTTGTTCAAGTACCGCAACGTGCGATCTAGCCATGCCAAAACATCAACGGCTGCTGGCACTGACGGTGACTTCTCAACGTGCTGCTGCTGCTGCTGCTGGGCTTGCTGCTGCTGCAGGCTGCTGCCGGCATCAACATGCAGCACCACCATGTCCAAGCCAGCATCTGCTTGCTGCAGGCCTGCAGAGCAGAAGCAGGAGACAGGCATGCAAACAGGTCAGCACAGTAGCAGCTCGCTGCGACGTCAGGTGACTAAAGGTTGCTTGTGTTCTATGGCAAAAGGCAGCACTATGTGCCACACCATGCTGCTCGGCTGCACCTGAGCTTAGCAAGGCTCGACAGTTACGCGCGGCAGTGGATACGAGCAGCCAAATCAGGCCACAGCAGCAGCCAGCTTGCGTGACTTGCAAAGCTGCCTTTCATGATGCAAGGACATCAGCTGTCACATGCAAACTTAGAGCTGCACATGATCACCAGGCACGCCCTGAACTACTTACCGTTCATGACAACTACTGACCAGTCATCACAGCTACTGACAGCCGCACATAAGCAGAACAATTGTGTTGAGCATCTCACCTAGCTCTAGCAGTATCCTGCGCGCTGCCTCTGCAGGATCAGGCAGCTGCAGGCTCCCTCCCGCTGCTGCTGCTGCTGCTGCACTCCTGCCATGCCGCTGCCTCACCCCACTGCCTCCTGCAAGCACTGCAGGTAACCCCTCCGCTGCACCCCCTGCCGCTGCTGCTGCTGCTGCAGCTGCAGCTGCGGCTGCAGCTTCGTCAGACTGATCTGTGTCGAGTGCATTGCTGGCGCTGAGGCCGCATGCTGCTGCCAGCTTGGCTGCGCTGCTGTTGTTAGATGCAAAGCTTGCCTGCATTCCACTGAACCTGCAGCAGCAGCACGACGCAATGAACGCTTGATTGAGAATTGCAGGACTGACATCCAGGCTGCGTCAGCATTGATCTGCTGCTGGTGCTGGTGCGGCCGCCGCCGCCGCTGCTGCTGCTATCACAGTTGCTCGTCAGGCCTGCGTGGGAGAGTACATGTATTACCATGGTGCCCAAATACCATCACCATCATCAGACAACAGCGTGGCAGGCTTCATTCGCTGCGCTCCATGATCAGCTTCTATAAGCTCTGCTGCAACACATAGCACGGCTGGTGTTGCACCCCTTGTGCTGCTGCTCACTTGTCTGCAAGGCTGCCAGGTGGCTCGCCCTGCTGCCACTCCTGTCGACAAAACAAAACAAAACAAAGCAATAGACGATGCAGTGTCAGCGTTGTTCCAGTGAACAATGCAGTGACTGTTGACAACACAATGACGTAAACAGTGCAGTGTCTGCTGAGCATCAAGGAGCCTTGCCCTGTTCCCAATCATGTTGCCCAAACACAGCAGTGCAAATCAGCACACACTGTACGTCACGGCAACACAGCACAACATGCAATGTGTGAGGACCCACAGCTATCTGTGCTGAAACGCTCAAACCCTAATCGCATCTGCCCAGGTTAGCAGATCCTGCACAGCAAACTGAAACCGCCTTGAGCTTTGAGTGACAACTTGCACATGCTATGGTGACCAACACAAAGAAGCAGCAACACGTGTGTGAACCTGCACACTGGCTATGCTATTGTTGCCGCTCAAGGCCATATTAGGTGCAGCAGCCGCCAGCTCACCTCATACACGTTGAGCAGCTGCGCCAGCTCAGCACAGCAATCTGCAGCACACAACACAGCAACCCTCATCAGCTCAACTATGTGAGCCAGCATACATCAGTTCCTGTGCGTTACCAAAGTATACACAGCAGCGATGCATGCATTACAACTGGCAATCATGGCCTGTTAATGTTGTGCATTGTGATACGTCATATAGGTGCTGCCATCAGGGAGGGCCCTGCCTGCAGTTCACTTACGCACCTGGCGCGCTAGACTTGCGTACAGTCAGCAGGCACAGGTTGCCATGAGCTGTGGCCCTGTTGAGGTGCGGCAAGTTGCAGCTGTCCAAAATCGTTGCTGCGCTTGATGAGCCCTCCTGCTGCTGCTGAGGGTGAGCAAGCAGCACTCCTGACAGCACAAACATGAGGCATTTTGGGGGCGGCTCCTGCTTAGCCGCTGCCTCGTTTGCTGCAGATGTTGATGAGGCTATGTCGGTGGTGGCTGGCTGTTGCACACAGTCCAGGCAGTCACAGAAGACGATGCGTTCTCGTTGCTGAGGCATCCTGCTCTGCTGCTACTGTTGCCCAGCCTGACTGTACTGCTGCTGCCGTGTGCCTGACTGTATGGATGGATGCTCGCAGAATTCTGTTGATAAGCACACGTCTGGCTTATCCAGAACTGCTTTGACTTCGATCCGTTCGGCACGACACGGATCAAGCCAAGTCAAGACACATCGAAAGAACGTGTATCTGCTACGGTCCTCCTATGATTCCTCTCGTTGGTTTATGGTCCTGATATCTATCATGTCAATGGTAACGGCTGTCATACTGCCACTGTTAGCTTGTAGTCTGGCAGAACCCTCCGCCATATGACACATGCTGCAACATGCTGGCTGCTTATCTTCCTCACCAGTAGCTGCTCCAGCTTAGGCCGTTCCCCCGCATCGTGCTAGTGTATCCTCTCCGGTGTACCTGCTGCTATCTGACATGGTGTCTGATTCAGTGTCTGCGGCTGACATGCAGCAGCTGCCCAAGTCTGCCTACAACATCCATCGCTGGCAAGCAGGCAGCACACAGAGCAGGCAGCAGTGCTCCAGCAAGGCCCCTGCTGCAGCCTACACCATGCTAGCAGATGCTGATGAGCACCTGCAGCAGATAGAGCGGCTGGAGAAGCAGTTGTTTGCCAAAAGCGACGGCTGGCGTGGTGAGCTGCTGCTGCTGCTGCTGCTGCTGAATAAGATTGTAAAAGGTTTCCAGAGCTGCTGCAGTCTGTGATGCATCAAGGCCGCACAGTCGTGCTGCGCAGCATACTTCCAAACAGGAGTCAAACATGCCTTCGTGGTGCTGGAGATTGTCTGTCAAGAAACGTTATGTGTTCTGCGAGTTGAATGCCAGTTGGCCTGCTGTATATAATAATAATAATAATAATAATAATAATCAATCCTTGTAAGCCATACCTTTCGGCATCGGCAACCGCGCCTCACCCACTGGGGAGGCGGAAAGCAGACTGATTATTCTCTCTATTTTCGGTGTATATGTGTGCAGGTGGCGTGTTCACACAGGAGCTCAGCAACAGGAACACCTTCCTGCTGTATGCCCTGGCGGCAGCTGCCACCTCTGAAGAGGAAATCGGCAAGGTATGTATGCTGCAAGTTATGCGCAAGCTTTATGTGACCTAGCCACAGTGCAGAACCACGGTACAATCATTGACGGTGCGCGGCATAGCACTCTGAAACATCATGTGCACAATGCAGTGCTGCACTCCTGCTCATGTTGCGCCCCCTGTGGCCTCCACGTGTGCCTCATCTGCTGCTTTGTGTTCTGCAGGCAGCTGGAACATCTGCTGGAGTACCCCAGCAGGAATGCCAGCTACATCCAAGCAATCAGCATGCACAAAACGAACAGCAGCAGCAGCGAGCAGTGCTTGGCTACATCATCGTTCAGGTCAATAGCGTGACAGCGCACATCAACAAGCTGGCAGTTGCGCCACACGCGCGGCGCCAGGGCCTGGGAGCTGCACTGCTCAGGGTGAGCTGAGATTTAGCTGCTGTCACAGAGCTGACAGTCATGTTGTCATAGTCTGTAGTCAGTCATAGTCATAGTAGTAATAGGTCATCGACAACCACCCTTGGCAGTAGCCAGCTGAGGGGAAACCCACACATGTAGGTCTCCAGTGAGCAGCCCACTTTGCTGATGTTGCCTCGTCTCAGCTGCAGCGCGTGCATTCCATTTACACACCTGACGCCAGCACTGGAGCAAACCTCACGAGCCTAATGCGTGCTGCTGCTTCTGCTGTCTGTGCTGTGCATTGCCAGGCTGCGCTGCAGGTTGGCCTCCATGAGCGGCGTGTGCTGTGCTCCACGCTGCATGTGGACGCCAGCAACACTCCAGCCATTGCGTTGTACACCAAGGCTGGGTTTGAAAAGGACGGCGTTATAACAGATTACTACGGCCCTGGCAAACCTGCTCTGAAGCTGCTGGCTGATCTGCGCGAGGCTACTGATGTTGCAGCTTTTGTTGCTGGCGGCATTTGACAACTGCTCAGTCACTGTTGAGGTGTTTCCGCAGCTGGCGACAATTGGCAACTGCT
The DNA here is from genome assembly GCA_902809745.2 of Tetradesmus lagerheimii. Lineage (NCBI taxonomy): Eukaryota > Viridiplantae > Chlorophyta > Chlorophyceae > Sphaeropleales > Scenedesmaceae > Tetradesmus > Tetradesmus lagerheimii. The sequence continues at coordinate 59,636 of CADDIJ020002126.1, read as the reverse complement.
CAGTCAGCATTGATGGTGCTTGGACATGGGACATGCTGAGGCCCTTCAATCGCAGTGTGCTGGCAGCAGCTCTAAGAGAGGAACGACGGCTGGCAGGTAGGCATTGGCTTTGGGGGATGTTGATGGGCTGGCGCACCAACTGCTGCAGCAGCAGTTGGTGCATTGCCTACATGGCAGCGGCAGCATGCTGCACAGCACACAGCACACAGCAGTTCTGCAGCGTTGGGCATGGGACACTGCAGCAGTATCATGAGCACTACTGACACAGTAGTGGCAGCATGGCACGCGGCACACAACAGCCCTGCTGTGGCTCATGACGATGCCTACAGGGGCATTTGGGTACCATATGGATGTGTTGACGCCTACCAGACACCCATGCGCCTTACAGCATGGTTGCTGCGTGCTGCTTTTGGTGGCTGCTGTGGCACATGACGATGCCTGCAACGGCATTTCATATTGATGTGTGGCCACCTACCAGACAGCCATGCGCCTCACATCTACAGTATGGTTGCTGCGTGCTCTGCTGTTGGTGGCTGCTTTTGCGCAGCGCTGGCTTCTGGCCTGCTGCTCTTGCGTCCCTGGGCTGGCAGCTGAGGACCTCCTGACCCCATCCACCTGTGTCATCATCATCATGTTACCCAGTCGAGCCATAGCATCAACCCCACTGGCTCCGCGTCCATCCAGCTGTGTGTGTGGAAAAGCAGTGTGCTGCGCTCCTGGATGACAACGTGCTGTGCCAGCGGGTGGCCTGGCATGTGCAGCGCGCAACAGGTGGGCAAGTAACATGCACTGCATTTCAGGCTGCGGCAAGTAGCTTGCAGCAGTATGCATGTGAGAAAAACAAGCTGCACATGTGCGTCTGCTGCTGCTGCTTGATGTTACTGCAATGTGTTCGCGAATTGTTTAAGTGGTGTCCCGGACATGATGTGACACAAAAGCGGGTTGAATCACTGCTTGTACTAATGCGGTGTGTGTCAGCACACAACCCGTGGCACCTGGTGGAAGTGCTGCTGCATGTCTGCTGACCTGTCGTTGGTGTGTTGCACCTTGTTGCTTCTCGCAGGAGGGCGTTGTCCGCCAGCAATGGACAGCTGTCAAGCCAGCAGCACAGCAGCTGTTGAGGAGAAGTCATGGCGGCTTTGAGTCTCAGGTTGAGAGTCCACCAGCAGCAGCATCCACACGATTGGTGTCAGCTCTCTGGTGTCCAGGCACTTTTGTGCAACTGCCTCAGTCGACGTGCAGCGGATGTCTGGTGTAGAGGTGGCTAGCAGCAAAGTCAGCAAGCGACGACCTCTTGTACCAGCTGTGGGCACCGCAGTGCTGTACATGTGTAGCCTTGGTTGATTCCTGCAGCAAACGGCATTCTGTCAGCAGCAGCATGCTGACACATACCTGCCTTTGTGCGATGGGTTGGCCTTCTATGTTGGTGCATTGTTGCCGGTGGCATCCCTGGTTGAGCTGCATATGCTCTGTGCTGTTGCTGTTGTTGGTAGCCCCCTGCCTGCTTGTTTCCCGCACTCTGTGCCGATCCATGGGACCCGTCACCATGGGAGCACAGCCATACGGTGTCGCAGGCAGGGGTGGGATGTGGTCCAGTCGCAGCCATACGCTGGGTACAGACTGCCTGCCGACCTGGGGCTCAGGCTGCAGCGCACCGCAGCCTGCGAAAATAAGCCCCCATTGTGCACTGGACCCCCTCTTCTTTACCAGCAGCTACACTCTCCAGTAACCTTACCGTATTGGAGATGGTTGTGGTGGATGTATGGTGGCAAACATGAGGTATGCACCGGTATTTTATGTGTTCGACGCGAAGGGTGATGACCATTTTGCGAGCCGCTCGGCAGCAGCCGATACGGATATGAAGGCTGGCTGCGGCGGCCTAGTGGGCTCGCTCCAGCTGAAATCAATCTGCTTTCAAGTTATGTTTAGCTGTTAAGAATCTGGCAGGCCCTGAGAGCGGCTCTGACCGTCCTCGGCTGTTGCCGCGCGGCTCGAGATTTTCATCACCCTTTGCTTCGAATACATATATACCGGTGCACAACTCATATTTGCCACCACACCTTCACCAAAACCATCTTCAATACGTTAAGATTACAAAAGAGTATAGCTGCTAGTAAAGAAGAGGGGGGTCCAGTGCACAATGGGGGCTTATTCAAGCAGGCTGCGGTGCGCTGCAGCCTGAGCCTCTGTGCTGCCTGCCGACCTGGCAGGCAGTCTGTGCCCAGCGCATGGCTGCGACTGGACCACATCCCACCCCTGCCTGCGACACTGTATGGCTGTGCTCCCATGGTGACGGGTCTCATGGATCGGCACAGAGTGCGGGAAACAAGCAGGCAGGGGGCTACCAACAACAGAAACAGCACAGCACAGCACACAGCAACCTACCGGCTACCTCTACTGCACAAAGGACCTGCCTCCAGCTCAACGCATCCAAGGACATCCGGCTGTCTTCTGTTGGCTACGTCTACGCACTGCTACTGAAAACAGATGCCAAGGCTCGCCGCGTCGAAGGAGGTTCAATCTTGCTGAAAGAAAGCAGCGGCACTGTCCACACCAGACCAGAAAGTTCAAAAGGAGCCACGCCTTGCAACACAACACCATCAAAGGTAAGACCACACCAACCCATTGCAGGCACGCGTCAACATGCTGCTGCTCACAGAAACCAACACCATGATGCAGATTCCAACTGCGGCCACACACTGCCGGCAGCAACCGCCAACGAATGGAGCCCACCAGTGCCGTACAACGTCACCTCCTGAAGACCACCCCTGTGTTCCATGCTGTAGAGGCAGCCCATGCGACTGCAACAATACACTATACAACACAGCAGATCCCCATGTCCAAGAAGTGCTAGTTCCCATGCGCTGTGCTCTTGGCAGCACTTACAAGACAACCCCCCTGATATAACAAGCCTTGCGCTGAGTGTGTCTGTCACACACGGTACGTTATGCACTGGTGCTTCTGTCCCACAGCAGGCTGCCCTATTCAACTTTCAGATGGCATGCACCAGGTGAAACCAAGCATACACACACATAGCAGTACAGTGCCTGCTGAGACGCACCGACAGCAATGCCACAATGTGTATCTGTATCATGAGAACGATAAGAGCTACTTGGTGATGAAAACAAAGCAATGTACACACAATTCAGCATTTTGCGGATGCCAGAACACCAGGAATTCACACATGCATTCAACACGCACGAGATTAAACATTACATTTCGCACTGCATACGCCTGATGTGCAAATGCGCATGTGCCATTGGTTGATGCTCGCAAACTGCAGACACCATTGTTCCAACATACCATCCTGTACAGCATGCGCATCGTGCATGCGCAATCACATAATAACACCCACAACCTCAGCACAGGTTTCTACCGACGCATGCAGCCTGGCTATGTGGACGCTGCTGCTGCTGCCTCTGCTGCTGTTGCCCCGCCAGAGAGAATGTGCTGGTTCTGCTTCAACCTGCAGCAGCGGACAGCAGGAGCAGCAGGAGCAGCAGCCCAAGGTGCAGCATGCAGTCAGTGCTGTGCACATGTCAACGACGAGCGAGTAGGCATCAAGTGCGTGCCATCATTTGGTGGTTTTGGTGTTGAACGGCAGCCCCCAAATTGCAGCAAAGTTGTCCAGTTGTTGGCTTGCTGTGCTTGACTTCTGCTAGCTCGCTGGCTGGCTTGAGTCCGCAGACACTGGCACAACAGCAACAAATTCTTTGGCTCCTCATGTTGCTTGCTGCATCCAGCAACATTTCCTGCTGCTGCTGCTGTTGTCAAAGAGCTGCTAGTTAGCATTGCTTCTGCTGCTGCTGCTGCTGCTCACCATTTGGGGCTGTACTCAATGTCGAGTGCATCCAGCTTGGCAGCCATGATCAGGTCAAACATGGTCAGACCGCCCACAGCGTGCGTGGACAGCACCACCTGCGCATGCACCAAAACAGTTGAATGAAGAGTTCTTCGGCACTGCCACAGTGTTGGGATTGCTGCTGTGCCGTAGGCCTTGGAGATATAACACCGACGCTGAGTCAGCCAGCCACACGTGCAGGCTTGCTGCACCTGTCCCAACAGCAGTTCCTAGCGCCGCAGATATAATTGTTTACACACCAACCTGGCATCTGCAGGACACCTACTACTGCAAGCACACCACGAAGATGCTGCACGGGCAAGCGATTGATCAAAAAATGAACATCAGAGCATCATGCATCTGTCTGCAAGCAATTGCCCACCCACCTGCACCTCTCTGTAGTTTGTTAGGTGAAGATCAGGGTGGTGCCCCTCCTCCTCTGCCACATCAGCCACCTGGTTGAAGAACTTCACAGCTGCAGCAGCAGCAGCAGGCAGCAGCAGCAGGCAGCAGCAGCAGGCAGCAGCAGCAGGCAGCAGCAGCAGGCAGCAGCAGCAGGCAGCAGCAGCAGCAGCACACAAGGGCGCATGATATCATCACAGCAAGACTGCAAGGTGTTGGTAGGCTGCAGCTAGGGCTGAAGCTGAGTATGTGGGTGACCAGCTATGCAGCACACCACACATGTGTTTCATGCAGCACACCACACATGTGTTTCATGCAGCACACCACACATGTGTTTCATGCCAGTTTGCGACTGCTGCTACATCCCCTGTGACTTCACGCTGGGTGGACTCGACATCACCTTCTCCTGAAGCTGCAGCAGCTGCTGCTACTGTTGCTGAGACTGGCTTGCCCTCGCAACCCACCTGCTACAAAGTTTTTAGCCACAAACTGCCTGCTGATGGAGGCGTGGTCTTGTGCAAGCTGCCAGCCTGGCAGGGCAGCCAAGTACTGTGGCAGCTGCTCTGCTGGCACCTTGGGTGTTTCACTTAAGGTTGCAGGCAGCAGCAGCAGCAGCAGCAGCAGCAACAGCAGGTATGAAGCAGATATATGAGCTGCTTCAATAGCAACTGCTGCTCAGTTTCTGTGCTTGTAATGGCAAGATATCCACCTGCTCTGGCAGCTGTGCAGTCAGCGCAAGGATACGCCAAAACAACCCTAGTACACAGAGAAGCACTTGCAGTGTACTTGAAGGCGTTCTACACCCGTACAGGGCTTCATCCTTGGGAGTAGGTGCAGCACATGTTGATATTAAGCATGTTAGCACACAGCAGCATCTGTTACGTGTGCACGCACCTGCTGCAACCACCCAGCAAGCTGCAGCTCTGTCCCCGCAGCTCCTCTGCACTAGTAGCCATGCTCCTGATGCTGCACAAGCGCAAAGATCGGCTGCGGGTAGTGCGTGCCAACCGGCCTAGAACTGCTGCCTGCCTTGCCGCTGTGCTGCCAACAGTGAGCAGCATCCGTCCTTGTCAGCACTGCTATGACAGCAGGAGGCAGCAGACCTGTCTGTGTGCTGTGCTGCGGTCGGTGTTTCGGTTTTTCAGACGACGGTTCACAGAGAGATGCGACGATCAATGAGAGCCACCGCTGGGGGTGGTGAGTGCGCGTCAGCAGCACCCCTAACGCATGACCTGTCACAATCCAGCCAACTGACAGCATAGCCGTGATTCGCCATCAATGCAGCCACCTCCATCAAAACACTGATACACACTTCAGGGTTTGTACGGTTGTCAAGGTGCTGCAGTCGCCAAGTTGCTCGGTCGACCCAAGAAAGCCATCCTGCAGCTGCGCAGCAGAAGCTGGCCAGACCTACTACATACCAAGGTTGCGAAGTGATCGAATCTTTACTCTGTTTCAAACACGCTGCCAGCTTCCGGGAGCATTGGCGCGGGAGCAGGAGCTCGGCTACGCAATGCAGGTGGGTGGTCATGGCTGTTCGCTATTCGATCTTGAATCTAGCAGCTCCTACATATAGTGTTTCGGGTGATGAGTGCTGTCTGGTGTCCCTTCTTCAATTACCTGTTTCTGACGTCCTCACCACGCAACAGCAGCGCTGCAGCTTGCCTCTGCAGTGGCAGCTATGGCCCTCTTCTCCATGCAATCATCCAGGTGCATCCAACATCCGATGCTGGCCGTTTCCACATGCCAACAGCAGCTGACAGTCATGTGCACATGTGCTGATCAGCAGCAGCTAGGGTTCGCAACCTGCACTGCTCTGCTCTGCTGCATGCGGCACCTTCTACACCCCCAAACCCATCCATCTCACCTGCCGCTTTGTCGTTTGAACTCAACCACAATCCAACTGCAGCAACCACAGCAGCAGGAGGTGCAGGTGCGAGGGGCACGCGGGCCCTGCGGCGAGTATGGGGCCATTGGTGTTGTGGAGCTGAAGCAAGACGCCAAGCAAGTGTTTGAGTTCATGCGGCGAGTCGAGGAGCAGCCAATGTGGAACCCTGGCGTCAAGCTGTCACAGATAGTCAACAAGGTGGCCAACACAACACACGTGAAGCAGGTGCGTGCGAATGACAAGCTGACTCCCCACTGCAGTTCAGCAGCAATGATCAACAAGTGGCTGGACACAGACGTACTGATTTTCTGCATCAGTGCAAAGTAACTAGGCTTTCATGCAAGCAAGCCATCGCATCAGAACGGTCTTACATATCGCCGATCGCAGGCTGTTGGCAGATGCATGTTACTGGCCACCACTTCCACCCCAACCCGTCCTGTGTTCCTGCTGGTTGTGCAGATCACTGAACTCATATTAAAAAGGCATCACTAACACTTTCACTCCTGCATGCGTGCTGTCCAAAACAGGTGCTGAACTGGAGCTTCCTAGCGCTGCGTGGCGACTTCAACATGAACTTCGCGATGCATGAGGAGCCGCAGCAGCTGCGAATTCGCACCGAGCTGCTGCAGGGCAGCATGATGCGGCGCTTCAGCAGCAGCGTGGGAGTGACACGTACGGGGCCGGGGGCCTGCAGGCTCACTATGGATCTGTACATGCAGCCGACTGTGCCTGTGCCGTTTGGTATTCGGCACATGGTGGGTCACCAGGTGAGCAGAGTAACGACAAGGGGGGGGGGTTGATTCGGCTGTGGAAAGTGTTGCAAGGAAGCGCACACTGCAGCAAGGGTAGCAGCACACATAGCAGGACATGCAAGGTCAGTGACGGATGCAAACCACCACCTACCTTCAAGATTTGTTTGATTACCGAGGTTGATGAGGCGTGACACGCACGGGGCCGGGGGCCTGCAGGCTGACCATGGATCTGTACATGCAGCCGACTGGGCCTGTGCCGTCACCAGGTGAGCAGAGTGGCGCCGGCAGGGCGGGGGGGGTTAGTTGGCTGTGCAAGGTGTTGGAGTTCAGCGCACAGTGCAGTACGGGTGGCAGTACACATAGCAAGACATGCAACGTCAATGGCCAGTGCAATCCATCACCTACCTTCAAGATGCATCTGATTAGGAAGTTTGATGGATGTGTATGATGCAGAGCAGCAGCAGAGAGAGCCATGTTACCAGCAGCTGCTTGACAGGTCCTGCTGCGTGCTATGTGCTGCTGCGGGTGTGTGAGAATGGACCTCCTGTATGCTTGCCCCCTTTTGCACAAAGTAACGTCTACTCATTGATCGATTGCTACGTGTTACTGCAGGTGTGTCGTCAGCTGCACGGTGTGATGGAGAAGATCAAGCACACCGTGGAGAACGAGCAGCCGCGGCGACGCAGCTTTGCGGAGCGCTGCTGCGACATGTCGGCCCTGCAGAGCGCGTTGCAATCGCACCCGCTGGATATCAGCGTGTGGGGCTGATGCAGCTAGCGTGCTGTGCTTGTTACATGTTTCTTTTCATGTTACATAATGGTTGTAACGCTGTGGCGCTGGTGAGGTTCTAACAGCGCTGAGTATGCTGCCTTTAGGCTGCCGGGCTATGATTTGGTGAGCGCAGATGATTCGTTGGTTGCCAGCTGCTGGCTGTTGATGGGCATGTACAGCAATGTGCTCTCAGCTGTCAGTTTTGTTTGGCGTTGTACAGGATCATCTTTCTTGGCGTGTGGGGCTGCGTGTTATCTGTCAGTACTTGCTTAGTGGGTTTGCAGGGTGACGTTGTGAATGGTTCACTGTGGTGAAATGGTCGGAGGTGGTAGTTTGCATTCAGCTTCAGCAGGTTGTGTTGCCACATAAGTGGCTGTTTTGACCACACTTGTATTTTTATGCAGCTTTCGACCTCTATCTTCAGTGGAGCATGGATTCCTGAGCTCCTTGCACCTGTTGTTGTGACACCTGTGGATACTCTTTTGTGTGGTTTGATAGCAGGGGTGTGTACAATGCTGGTGATGCCGAATTGTGCTTTAATGCAGATGCAGTTGATGCCGCATTGTGCTTTCAATTCAGAGGCAGCCTTTTAGGGCAGCTGTGCAGGCTGCGTCTCATGTCAGGCGCAGAGTAACATGCATATTGTATGCGTACGGGCATGTGTGTGCATTGTATGCATTGACAGCGACTGTCAGACAGCCATGCAGGCTAGCCTGCTGGCAGGTGGTAGCAGGTGCAGCGAAACTTGCATGCATGCGATGTACTGTATGCATAGCAGCATGCGCATTGTATGCATTGACAGCATATGCACGTTGCAGTTGTGCTTGACTGCTGCTATGCTTGGGTGGGTTCATGGTGGACATGTGCGGCAGCAATGTGTGGTTTGGTTGACGACAATACGCATAGCTCTGCACACGCTTGGTATGCATGCAGATCCCTGTGGTAGCCAGCGTCCTTGCGCAGCATCTGCCGCACAGTTCTGGGCACTCCTGCTTGTGCTGTGCATTGTGAAGACGACACCAGCGTGTACCAGCATTTGCCGTGCTGCTGGGTGGAATACTGATGATGACAACCATGTTGCGTGGTTGCATTTTGCAAAGCAGGACTAGTGCAGGACCAGTGTGATGGTTGCAGCATTACACTGGGGGATGTTGCATTACATGGCGATGTACTGGTGCTTACTGGGGTTGGGAATGATGCCTGACTCATTCTTTGCTGCTGATGAAGCAGCAATGCATTGCTTTTGCGGCTGCAACAGGCCATCGCAGCTTCTCACAGCCCCGCTGCCTGTGCCAGATTATTGGTGGCTGCGCAAGCCACGCAGGAAATGTATTGTGTTATCATGGGGGCTGAACTATGGCTGGGTTGTCTGTAGGGTTGTGCTTGATGGTGTGCCCTACATATATCGGTTGCTGCGCCAAGACGTGTTTTCATACATGAACAGCCGCAGGGACCTCTTGACACAGCAGCTGCTGTGAGGGTTGTTATCCGCAAAGCTGGCCGCCACGTGCGGCATGCGGCAGTGGTGGCGTGTGCCAGGATGCCACGACACTGTGTGAGTGGCGTGTAACATCATTGATGTCTGGTTGGTGAGGTCAGGGATCCACTCCTTGATCAAACTTCGAATGGGGTTTACCCGATCAGGCTGAAAGCATGCTTGACTGCTGCGCAGCAGTCAACCTGACCACATCCAGCATCCATCTCCCCTGACCTTGCATGGTGTGGTGCCACACAGTGTGCATCGCAGCCACACACGGGCGTAGTCCAGCAGTCTGCAGGGCTGTTGGGCCCAACAAGCAACTGGCGTCCAAAAACCAACATCTCAACACGGCTATAGCTAGGCCATGGACAAGCAGCGGCAGCCGACTGGCCCAATCACCAACGCCGCAGCAAGCATATGCTGCGCAGTACTGCACACGTGATGCACATAGCAGATAAGCAGCGTTTAGCGCACATCTCCGAGTCCGTCAACCTATGTCCACATGTAATCATCACAAAGTAGCAGCTGCCGCCTGCAGGCCACAAGAGCACCTGTGCAGCTGACACACCTGAGTGTTTCTGCTTCAAACACCTGCGCTGCAGCTGAGCATAACGGCAGAGCAAAACAAGGTCCACAAAAGCAACTGCAACTATATACAGTATGTGCATGCCGCGCTGCTGCAGGCGCACTTGCATGCAGCCTACCATGTTCCTGGCACTGCTGCTGGCATGCAAGCTGCTACATCCCCTTGCTGCACAGCCCACGAGCTGACCACTGGCAGCTAACCCCAGCCCCGACCTGCCGAGTCTGGCAACACATGCACTGGAGCAAGTTGATGAAGTTGCTGCTTCACGCACCAGCAGTGTATATCCCCCCATGCAGCACAGAGTGCCCCGCACAGCACCAGCACACAGACGCTTGCATCTGCGTACGTTGGCATATCAAGCGACTGCTGGCGAAGCACATGATTTGCTGTGAATGCTGGCATGCTGCCAGCGACTGACTGCGTGCAGGACACATTCCTGCTAACAAGGCTGCAACAGTGGCCTGGTGAGTTTGTCGCCTCCTACACTTCACTGTGCCACACCGCCACCAGCATGCTCCAAATCACCACTGGTGGCACTGGTAGTACTATCCACACAACAACATGTTGGGTCTTGCTGCACGGCACACACACAACTTTCTGCAGCCTCATTGGTGCCACCAACATCCAGCATCGTTCTGGTTAACCCTCAGCCCGCCAACATCGGCTGCTGCACTCCAAACACCACAACACACACATCACTCCGCACCCTCCTCATCGCCGCCAGCATCCTCAGCGTCTGCATCATCTGGTGGCGCTGGCAGCACGCTAGCATGTACCATCCGCCCTGCAACATGGCTCTGGCAGCATCACGCACACATCCGCCGCTCTGCAGCCTCGTCGCTCTGGTTACGCTCCGCACGCCGTCAGCTGCTACACCTCAAACACTACGACGTGGAAACGCATCACTCCGCACCCTCCTCATCGCCGCCAGCATCCTCCCCGTCTGCCTCATCCCCGTCGCCAGCGCCACCATCAGCTGCGTCTGCCGCGCCTCCTCCTGCGGCCTTGTAGTCTGCCATGGCTGCCGCATAGCGCTCCTTGTCCTTGGCAGCCTGCGCCTCGTAGGGCGCCTTGTCCTCAGCAGACAGCTTCTTCCACTCCTCACCCAGCAGCTTGCCAACCTGTCGTGAAAAACCAACATGGCAGAGCCAATCAGAACAAAGATTGAGTGCATTTGTGAGAGTGCCGCGACATCAGCCCCAGCAGCTTCTTCCACACCTCTCCCAACAGCTTGCCAACCTGTACAGCATGAGCAGCAGCAGCAACCGGAAATAAACGGGCACTTTGGATGGGCAACAGCCTGGCCTTGTCCTCCGCTGACAGCTTCTCCCACCCTGCATGCACTCTTGCACCCTGCCGGTTGGTGCAGTCCATTCCTCACCCAGCAGCTTGCCAACCTGCAGCGTGTGAGCTTCTTCCACTCCTCACCCAGCAGCTTGCCAGCCTGCAGCATAAAGGCGGCTAATCATCAGCTTTGGGACATGCGGCGCATGCAAAATGTTGCCACAAAACCTGACACGCATGCTTGCTGCGCAGTGTTCTCGGTGGTCCCCACTGCAACACCAACAGCAGCCTAATCTGCTGCAAAACGTAGCACTGCGCGTGGAGCAGCTGCGCCGCACCTGCCCGAAGGGAATGCCCGGGTTCTCCGTCTTGATGCGCTCCCTGTTGGCATTGGAGAAGAACATGAAGCCGCTCAGCGCCTTCTTGGGCGCGTTGGGGTCCTTCTTCTTGCGAGGCTTGCGCGCCTTCTTGCCCTCGCCTGCAAGGGGAACAGACGCAGCAGCACAGCAACGAGGAGAAAAGAAATGACAACGACGTGAGAGGAGCACAGAGGAGGTGTGTCAGCCGCGTGCACATGGGCACTGCTGCAGTATGCTGTCATGCTGGCACACACGCCGCGTGTTGAAGGATATGTTGACCACAAGCTGTCAGCTGGTCGGTGCGCGTATGGCAGTGCAGCAGCAGTTACACACAGTGCTGTTGTCGTTGCAGGCATGATGGCAGTGCCGTGGCGCCTCACCTTCGCCGCCCTCTCCGGCCTCCCCATCTGCTGCTGCTGGCTTCTCAGCCTTCTCTTTCTTCTCCTTCTTCTGCTTCTTGGGCTGCAGCAGCAACGAAAGTAGACAGCAGGACAAGTGTTGCTTGATCAGCCCTTGATATGACAACGTACAACGCCAGACACGTGCGCATGTCAGTATGTAAAGTCTCTTGTTGCGTGTCAGGCAACGGCATGCTGCATCTCCTACTTCTCCTTCTTCTGCTTCTTGGGCTGCAGCAGCAACCCCGCGAGGACACACCACACATGTTGTGACATAAGCCCCTTGGTGTATCCAGCGGAGGAGCCCGATGTGCGCACATCACCACAGCCACTTGTTGTGTGTGCAGCAACAGCATGCTGTTCACATCAAATGCTGCGGCAGACGAGCCCGGCTGCAACGGCTGTGCCATCGCCATCGTCATGCCCAGCAGCCTCACCTTGGGCGGCTTTGCTGCTGCTGCACATGCACATCTCAGTATGAAGCCATTCTCTCTCGTTGAATATGGGGCTACAGCATGCTGCTGCACCTAATGCTTTGGCAAACTACGGTGTGCCTTGCCTTGGGCGGCTTTGCTGCTGCTGCACATGCACATGTCAGTATGTGAAGCCGGTCTCTTTTGTCGTGTGTGGAGCAACAGCATTCTGCCACAGCCACACCTAATGCTTCAGACAGGCAAACTACGGTGTGCCTCACCTTGGGCGGCTTTGCTGCTGCTGCCTCGCCGTCTGCTGCATCATCCCCGTCCGCCTTGCGCTTCTTCTTGCTGCCCATGACTGCGGTGACGTCAATGCCCTCCTCATCAACCATCTCAGCGTCGCTGCTGCCGCTGGCGTCATCATCGCTGTAGGCAGGCAGAAATGAGGCAGGCAGGGAGGCAGAAAGACGCACGGCAGATTGAGAAAACAGGCAGGTATGTCACAGAGCCGCTAGCTCAGCGTCATTGCTGCCGCTGGCGTCGTCGTCGCTGCAGCCAGGCAGGCAGAGAGGCAGCAGGCAGAAAGACACACGGCAGTAAACCAAAGGCAGGTAGGTCACACAGCAGCCATCTCAGCGTCACTGCTGCCGCTGGCGTCGTCATCACTGGAGGCAGGCAGGGAGGCAGAAAGACATACGTCAAATTGAGAACAGAAAGGTATGCCGCACAGCCGCTAGCTCAGCGTCACTGCTGCCACTGGCGTCGTCATCGCTACAGGAACGCACGTAGGCAGATAGACGTACGTCAGGTAGTGCAAAGGCAGGTATGTCACACAGCCGTTATCTCAGCAGCACTACTGCCGCTTGCGTGCTCATCGTGAACGTAAGCAGACAGTGAGACAGGTGGGCAGGCAGGAAGACGAGCAGCAGCATGGCCACCGGTGGGACTCGCAACACACAAGTATGTCACGCTGCAACTGCCTCAGCTCTCGTGCTGCCGCTGGCATCGTCATCACTGATGGCAGAATGCCAAGCCAGCACACCCCACACCACACTGTCAGGCATGCAACGCAAGAAGCAGACGGCATGGTGTTGAAACAAGACATCAAGGACTCCCAGTGTCAGCAGCCCTGCACCTGCTGCACCTGCTGGGAGTCCCGGTCAAGCATCGCGGCAGCATTCCTCCAGAAAGAGCAGAGCAACCCATAACTATGCAACAGCTCAAGCTGCTGCTGCTGCGCCTGCCAGCTAGCGGCAGCGCTTGTTGAATATCACTTCTCACCTTCCGTTGTTCTCCTCATCCAGGGAGCCGCCGCTGCTTGCGCTCATCTCCTCACCGCCAGCGTCAAAGTCCTCGTCCTCGTCCTCCTCGTCATCGTCTGCAACACAGCACAGTGCAGCGCAGTGCAACAAGGCGATCTGAGTAACAAAAGGAACTGCAGCGCATGCAGGTGCTCACGGTCAGCGTCATCGTCCTCATCCTCCTCGTCATCATTGCAACACAGCACAGTGCAGCGCAGTGCACCAAGGCAAATGAGCAGTCGAGGCAACAGTAGCGCATGCAGGTGCTCGCCGCCGGCATCAAAGTCTCCACACAAACAACAAACAAGGTAAGTCAGGTGGCGCACATGATTCATCAGCAGCAGCGACAGCAGGAAAACCATGCGCATCGTCCAGCCAGCAAGCCACATCATCATCAGCGCGGCAGCACGCACCTGCTTCTGCGCGTGCTGCGCGCACTCCCGCGTCCAGATCATCGCCGAGGTCGATGCCAACGCCTGGGCCGCGCGGGCCGTGGCGTGCCTCAGCCAGGTTCTCGATCTTGATCTTGCGGCTGTTGATGAAGGCAAACAGCGGCTCCCACTCGCTGCGCTGGATGTTGCGGAACTGGTACTCCTGCAAACACCAAACAATGAGGCGGGCAAGCCGCAAGCATTCAAACATAGGTGCGAGCAACAGCGCTGAGTGATTTACAGCACAAGAGCTAGCTGCGCATCAACAGGAACTCAAAGTGACCGCCGTCTCTACCTGCTTACAGACGCAGCATCCGAGCGCAACGACACACCCTGCACCATGCAATGCAGCGGCAAACCAGAGGCTGTGCATCGTGCCAAACGCCTAAGCAATGCACGAGGAGCACACACACCAGGACCCAGCACATGCCACAACCCAGCAAAGCCAAACATTACATCGTCAAACTGCAGCGCAGGCCCCCTCACCGTGTTGTTGCTGCGCTGCTTGATGAGCAGGTCAAACGTGCGCACGCTGCTGCTGATGACGCCGCCGCCCTGGCGCTGGAACTCCACGTACTCGATGTCCGAGTGGTTGATGCACATGGGCGGCTTGTGCACGTAGAAGAAGGCCTTGTCCAGCGGGTATAGAAAGCCGTCGTCTGCCTTGTAGCTGCAGCGGATGGCGCAGCCGTCACCTGCAGCAATGGTGTTACAATACAAGGCAAACACAGACCGTCAAACACAAGGCAAAAACAAAGCACCACACAAACAGGCAAGCACACAGCGTCAGATCCAGCCTGCCAAACGTGCTTGTTACGCTCGTGGACGGTCAACAGATAGTGCGTGTGTTAGCGTTGTAGCTGCAGCGGATGGCGCAACCGTGACCTGCAGCCAAAAAGGCACACGCACACAAAGGGTTAGATCCAAATCTTGCCAAACTTGCTTGCTTGTTTTGTTGGTGGTCAAAGAAACGCTGCCACAATGAGAGTATGCAAGTAGTTTGGTTGTAGCTGCAGCGGACGGCGCGGTTGCTACCTGCAGGAATACGGCTACATGTCAGTACAATCCTGCAGCACTGCGGCTGTAGCATTGAGAAATCGCAAGCCCTATTACAGCTGCAGTGCTGCAGGATGTTACTGACATGTAGCCGTATTCCTGCAGGTAGCAACCGCGCCGTCCGCTGCAGCTACAACACAAACCCAACTGCCGTAACTTGGTTACTTGCCAACCGGCTGCCAAACTCACTGCAATATGATACAAAACAGCTACAGCCCTGACACAAACATAATCTACTGCGCCTGCAGCCGGAGGGCCCACCTGCATGGTTGGTGTATGTCTCAGTCTTGGCGCGTGTGATCTTGGCTGCTGACAGTCCTCGCAGCGCATGCGCAAACACCGTGTGGATAGGGCCGTTCATTGTGGGCTGCAGCTTGTTGCCACACTGCAGGGTGCGACAAAATACACAGCAGCAGCAGCAGCAGCAGCAGCGGCGGCGGCGGCGGCGCCAACAGGCATCACACGCAGAGCAGATGCAGTTCAGCACACAAGTCTGGACGAACACAGATCATCAGCATGCACGCAGTTGGGTTCCTAGGTCTGCTGATCTATAGAGCTATGACGCATAATCTCTCGCACAGATGTGAGTTGCAGCTTTGTTGCAGCACTGCAATGCGGCAGCTGGGCCACCAGGGCAAGCGCAAATCCAATCTTCATAACCTTACGTTCCCGCTTTGCCTCCAAGCGCCATACTGATGCCCCGCAGAAGGCACACATTTTGCTCCAGATTGTACCGTGAGCTTTCACACACCCTTGTCTGTTGCATGAAGCCACATGCAGCAAATGGACTGTGCAAACAGATTCTTTTGCTCACCTGCCGGCCTACAGCAGTGCCTATTTGTGTACGCACCACAAGGACTGGGCTGAAAGCCTACAGGAATGCCTTTGTTACTACAGCAGCCGCCTAACCTGACCCACCTTCTCATTCTTCTGCGCAAGCAGCTCGTCGCTGATGTTGAGCTCCAGTCCGATCTCGTCCGCATTGTTGAACTGGCACAGCAGGTAGGAGTAGTAGGTCTGTCCCTTGCGGATGGGCGGGTCCAGCCCGATGACCACCAGCGTGTGGGGAGTGCTGGACTTGGGCAGGATGAACAGACGGCTGATGGAGGTGTAGCGGATCTTGAAGTCTTGCGTCTGCAGTGCGGTGGTGGGTTGATGATTTCAACATTAGCGTTAGACTTCAGCCGTGCTGATGGACACAGCAGCTTGAGGCAGTATGCGAAAAGAAGCACATGCGCAACCTCTGCAGGTGGTACAGGCCACAAAGGCAACAAAGATTGCAACACACTCCGTCACCACATGTAAGTAATAAAGATTGCAATTAAGTACTCGAGCATTCATGAGGAGCCGCACCTGTCCCTTGAGCTTGATGAAGCTGGCGTGCATCTCCACATCGAAGCGGCCACGTGGCGCGACGAGCGACACGCCGCCGATGTCTGCGATGGAGTCGTCGCTGGTGGCAACGCCCGCGTCGGTGTGCTGCAGCAGCGCGTCCACAAGCGTCTGCAAGCGGCAACACATACACACATGATGGTTAAATACATCACATTTCGTAGGAAAACTGTGTAAGCATAGCACCAAAGCTACGCCCAGCAGACAGCCGAGTAAGCTGGCAAATGCTCAAGTTTGGTGGCTGCTGCTTGGTTGCTGGTGTTGGTTGCTTGTTTGTGTACTGCAGCAGGACCTGCCAGCATGGTCGCCAGGCGGCACAGCAACTGCCAATGCTTCCCAGCATCTACGGTGCTCCTCGCACGCCATCTGCACGCGCCCTGCAGCAGCAAGAGCATGACCTGTTATACAGCGCTGCCCTGCCCAACACAAGTGTGGTCAAGCCTACCTTGGCTGCTGGGATAGCTTTGCCGTCATCGTCAGCGGTGCCGCCCCACGTCTCGTGGCCGTTTGGCACATGGAACACCATCTCCACCAGTTTGTCTTCCCGGTCGTTGTTTGTGGTGTCATCCACATGAAACTCCAGCAGCACCTCGTCCTGCAAGCAAACCGCCAACAGCAGCAACACACAGCAGTGAGCAGTAAGCAAGCAAAACCTTGGTTGCAACGTGTTGTGTCATCCACAGGGAACTCCAGCAGCACTTTGTCCTGCAAGCAAGCGGTGCAACAACAGCAGCAGCAGACAGCAGCGAGCAGTAAGCAACCAAACTGTAAGTTGCCACGTGTTGTGTCCACAAAGAACTCCAGCAGCACCTCGTCCTGCAAGCGGTACAAGCGGTACAAGCAAGCGGTACCACAGCAGCAGCAGCAGCAGCAGAGAGCGAGCAGTAAGCAACCAAACTGAAAGTTGCAACGTGTTGTACTGACATGGACCTCCAGTAGCACCTTGTCCTGCAAGCAAAGCGAACCACAGCAGCGGCAGAGAGGCAGCAGCAAACCAAGGTAAGTATCACGATACGCCATAGCCAGCACCTCGTCCTGCACGCAAGATAACCACAGCAGCAAGTAGTAAGCAACCAAACTCAAAGTTGCCTTGTGATTGTTGTGTCGTCCACATGCAACATGGGCGTGGAGTTCCCAACACAGCAGTCCAACAGCAAAACATGTCCAACAGCAACACATGTGTAATACAGCAACTGAAGGATCCACCTCAGCCCTGCCGCCAACCTCTGCACATCGTACACTGCTGATGTCAACTTGCTGTCCGTCATGCGGTGCATGAGCAAGCGATGACACAAACAACGCAACCCTGGCCGCACACACGCCTTCGTGCAGTAACTTTGCTAGCTGGCGCCTTATAGGCTGCATCATCTTCTTGCACCTGCACTGTGACTATTTGCAGGCACAAGAGCGGCCATGTGATCTTCTGCAGTGCATGGTCTCCTAGCTGGCAACACGGTCACATCAGGTAAAGATGACATAGTCCATGTCATTTTCAACTGATGTAACCATCAGATGAATGCGACAAAGTCCACGTCATCTCCAACTTATGCAAGCGTGTTGCCAGCTGGATCAACATGCACTGCAGAACAGTAAATGACCACACTTGCGCTCGGTGCAGTGTGCGGCTGCAATGACGGCGGCTTTCACTGCCACCACAGCAGACACCAGCGAGCAGTAGGCAATTGAACGTAACGCTGCCACGTGTTACGTCGTCCACAAAGGAACATGCATGTGGAATCCCAAACGCACGTCGTGCTGCAAGCAGCCCACCAGCAACACATGTGTCGTCCAACATTGAAGGATCAGCATTAGTAGATCCACCTCAGCCCTGCTGCCAAACTCTGCACATCATTGCTGCTGGTCACTTCCCACTAGCGGCGGGTCAAAATGTGCAGCTGTCCGCCATGTGCATGAGCGGCCAGGTAGTCTTCTGCAGTGCATGGTCTTTCAGCTGGAACACGCTCGCATCAGGCAGAGATGACATCATCTGGGCACCCGGGCGGCACCTAAACAGTGTCATGTTTACCTGACGTAACCGTGATGCCAGCTCGGAGACTATGCACTGCCGAACAGTACCCGACCGCACTTGTGCTTAGCACAATGTGCGGCTGCATTCACGGCTCGCCTCACTGCCACCTGTTGAAGTTGCTTGCTGCATGCCGCCAATCAGCGAGCGAGCGTTTCCTCTGCCACCACCCACACACAATCAACTAAACTCGCACCAGCGCTGCCGCCCGCACTGCACCCACCTTGGTCTGCTGCGCCTGGCTCACTTCAGGCAGCGGCAGCTCAAACATGACCTTTGCGTCCACTTTATAGACTAGGCTGCTCGCGTTGAGCTCCACGTCGCCCCAGTTGCGGCCGCTGATGGCAAGCTCCTGCGGCTGCAGGTCGTGGCCCAGGCTGCTGCTGCAAAAGGGCGCCAGCGTGTCGTGGTCCTGCAAGCACACACGAACAGCATTTTGGCTTCCTATGTAAATGAAGCACAAACTCGAACCAACAACAGTCTGAACTGTACTTCACAGTAGCCGTAGCCAGTCACACTACTTGATTGCTTTTGATTTGCTGCTGCAGAAGGGCGCAAGCGTGTCGTGGTCCTGCAAGCGCGCGCAGCAACAAGCAGCACCACAGCAATGGTGAGCTACCCCTGAACATATGTGCACATCCTGGCCATCAGCACGCCCTTGGGCGGCAGCCCGCGCACTGCACGCCTTGGCTGTGCTGTCAACGAATGAGCACAGCGGCATTGCATCTGCAGGCGCATAATGCACACGCAGCAAGAATCAGCACCACAGCAACGTTGTGAGTTGCTGCTGTAACACATATATGTGCACGACATCCTGGCATGATGGACCACTGACAGAGGAGCAGCAGCATCCAATTCCTGCCAGCATCGCAGCAGACGCTCAGCCAAACGGCAGCAGCTTGTACTGCTGTTGGCAAGAAGACAAGAAACACATGTGACACCCGCTTCGCAACGTTGTTCCCTGCTGCACATACGACATGCTGCATGCACGGGTCGAACTAGCCACTGGTCATCAGCATAATTTAGGGCGCCAACCCCCACACTGCACCCCTTGGCCGTGCTGTCAACAAATGAGCACAGCACAGCGTTGCATCTGCAGGCACGTGATGCCCTGCAGCCGCACGGCGGTATCACAACACATGGCAGGGTCGGGTGTCTCTGCTTACCTTTATGCTAGAGTGCTGCTGCTTTTGAAACACGTGCACCAGCACACCAAACAGGTGCCTGCAACTGCTGCACAACTGCTGCTGCACAAGCCGCACCTTCTCCTTGAAGCCGAGGAAGTTTACGGTGGGCCCATCAGCGCGCCGCACGTCCGACATTATGCAGGCACGGGGCAAACTAGCGACTGGTCATCAACACCGCCTTGGCGGCAGTCCGTGCACTGCACCACTTGGCCGTGCTGTCAGCTGATAAGCACAGCACAGCGTTGCATCTACAGGCACATGATGCCCTGCAGCCGCATGACGGCACACATTACATGCACCCGCACACCAAACACGCGCTTGCAACTGCTGCAACCTCTGCACAAGCCGCACCTTC
The DNA here is from genome assembly GCA_902809745.2 of Tetradesmus lagerheimii. Classification (NCBI taxonomy): domain Eukaryota; kingdom Viridiplantae; phylum Chlorophyta; class Chlorophyceae; order Sphaeropleales; family Scenedesmaceae; genus Tetradesmus; species Tetradesmus lagerheimii. The sequence continues at coordinate 39,711 of CADDIJ020002126.1, read as the reverse complement.
TCCTTGAAGCCGAGGAAGTTGATGGTGGGCCCGTCAGCGCGCCGCACCCCCAGCAAGCAGCCGCGCGGCATACCCAGCTTGGTCCACACCAAGCTGCTGATGTCTGCAACAGGAAGTTGAAAAGCAAGGTGATATTGTGACTGGCTACAGCTATCTTTGGTCCGCACCAAGCTGCCTGATGTCTGCAGCAGGGTGCGCATGCACAACAGATGCAGGCGGACAGGCGGGTAGGTAAGCACAGAGGTCTAGCATTCTGAAGATACTGACAAACATTGGCAAATCTTTGCACGAGGCAGAATGCAGAATGCAGAATGCACATCAAGTGTCCTGGTTCTGCTGCTGCATCTGCTGTACTTCACTTGAGCGTAGCACTGCTGTTCAGAAGTGCCGAGCTGTCTGCCATGCTTATGCTGCCAGGCTGCCAACTCCCAGACGCATCACAGCTGCAACCTGTGCTTGTTGGCCAGCAGGTTATCATGGTGCCATGATCTTGCATATGGCATGCTGCTGCCTTTCGTTATTCGGGCCCCCAGCCAACATCTGCTGCACCTGTCGCCAGCGCGCAGCGAGCGCTGCAGCATAGGTGTGCACTGCTGCCCATTCTTGCTGCCAGTGCTGCAGCTGGTGCTCTGTCTGCACATGCTGCTAGTGCTGTTGCTGATTCCGACGCTACTGCCCCGCTGCGGCCCACAGCTGCAGCATGCACACAATTGTCTGTGCGTGCTCCGCACGCAGACGCTGCAGGTCCTCTAGCACACCACGGCTGCAGTGTGTTAGCAGACACCCTATTCAACTGCACACCATGCTGTGCAGCATCTGCTGCAGCTGCTACAACTGTTTGGAGGCAGCAGGTTGTGTGCTACAGCTGTACCTTCTCTCTTGATGTCCACCCTGCCACCCTCTCCCTCCCTCCCTGTATGCCGCCATGCAAAGCCTGCAGGAGTGACTTTTAGATGCCCAGTAGTCTGCAGCACAGAAAACAAGGGGGACAACACAGCAGCTTGGAGTGCTGTGAGCATGCCGTGCCTTGTACAGCGCACTGGGGTGCACATACACACAGCATGCAGCTGCTCCTGGAACAGTCCACTGCCATGCTCACCACCGCGCCTCTGCTTCCCAGAGATATATGGGTGTACGTCTGATCAGCCATTGCTCCTAACTCCGGCCCCACCCGGGGCTTCTACACTGGGAAGCAGCTGCAAGATGGCGGTGTTCTGCTGTCCTGTTGTGTAGTGTGAGAATCACGTGTGAACAGGCTTGTACGTTTGCAAAAAAATTGTTCACGCCTGAAGCTTCGATAAAAGGCTACTGGCGCTGGGCTGAAGCACGGATCGCCCGAGACCTGCGCCTAGTCTGCAAAACTCCCTGCATACACCTTGCAGCAACCATATCCTTGATTTGCATGGCGCAAGGATGAATTGCCTGTCACTGGTCACTTGGGACCGTGCGGGGTTTTAGTTCAAATTATTTGGCGGGTGCTGCTGCGGTTGCAACCAACCAAAAAGGACCAGATGCATTGGCAGCCAGCCGTGCAGCATTTGGAGTGGCACGCTATGCCAGCTGGTGGTGCGGGTTCGTTGATCACGCAAGTGAGGTGGCTTCCTCCCAGTGTTATGGGCTGCAGGTACTGCCTTCAAGGCACCCACCAAGTTGCTGACCAGGTGCAGAGTGTGAACCAGATTTCAGGCCGCTGTCACACGCAGCCCCGCCAAACCCAAAATCCCTCAACCCGTGCATCAGGACCACACTTGGGATGTTACACAAAGCGAATCACCTCAATCGCAAGCCGTTTGAAGACGGTCCCAAACAACAACCGCATCACTGAACTGACTGTACTTGACCAGCAGAAGCACAGTTGATCAGGCACACTGTGATCAGGCATACCGCGGTTGATGGCATCAACCACTTGTTGAACTGCGTTGATGTGTGGGAGCTGATGCGGCGCGACTTTTGCAAGTGCGGTGTGCAAAAGATAAAGTTGCTCAAACGCATGCCGACAAATAACATAACATCTGCTATGGCTTTGATGACTGAAACATCCACACATAGCGTGTTGCGACTCTCTAGCAGCTCACCACACTCTGGCGGCCAAATAGAACAGCATGCCTTTCACTCCCAAATAATCCTGTAATCACAAAGCCTGCCTCGAACGCAAACAACACATCGCAGGGCACAAAAAATGCATAGTTATCCTCCTTCAGGAGGATGAAGGCGATTGGCCCAACACTGGTTGTTAACACAATGACATCGTGGGCAGCGCGCTGAGCTGCCAGCTCACCCCCAGGATGCAGGGCCTGCATGCACAACATCGGACTGGTGCACAGCTATCACGCCATGGGTCCCAGTTCTGATATAGTGTGCACATGGAAGACTTTTACACAGGCATGTCTGTACACGAAGGAAACATCGGCCGTTAGGGGAGCCAATGACAGGCTCATTGGGCACAGAGAGCAACAGACCACAACAACCAAGAAATCAACAAACCCAGAACACCAACAAAACAGACCATAACACACTAAGTCTTAGTGACTAAGATAAGAACAGACAGGTCCATCAGCATTTCAAGGCGCACGTTATTCAGGCCACAGGCTTTGATATTGCTGATTGGCAAGGTAAACCCAAAACGTACAAATTCGGTGTGAAGCCGATGCACCACAGCCTTGGGAAGCAATACCTTTGCCTTTCGCAAACTCGCCGTCCATCACGTGTACCAGCAGAGCATATGCAGCATGTCATCAAGTGTCGAGACCTATGCGCGTGCCTGCCCAGCAGCAGCCATGCGCCTGCATGCACCTTTGTGCCGCTTCCAGTCAGCCCTCTGGCAAGTGTCACTGCAGTAGCGGCAGCGGCAGCCTGCACATGACTTGCTGGCAGCTGCGGCCTCACTAACTCCTCCTGTGTTCCCACAGCTAGGGTTGTTGCATACAACTGGCAGTGGTGCTGCCGCTGCCAGTGCCCTGCACAGGCCTGCATACTGCGTCTGCATACTGCTGGCTGTGCTGCTCCACTGCTGCAGCACCTCTGGGCAATGTCCCCGCTTGAACTTCTTCCCAGTCTGGCTGATTGGCCTCATACGCTGCCACTGCTGCTGCCCACTGCGAACTGCATTGCTGTAGGCGCAGCAAGTAGCCCCACTTGACCTGCTGGCCCGCGCTGCTGCCGCTGTTGTTACTGCTGCTTTTGCTTCTTTCGTGAGGATCAACATGAGCATCCCCTGCCAGTGTCTCACTAGCAGCGGCAGCACTAGTGCTGGCTGCTGCTGCTGCTGGCTGTGCGGCAACTTTAGTGAATGGTGCTACGCCAACAGACTTGAAAGCAGCCCACAGGTACTGCATTGCCTGCAGAACACGCAGCTGCCACACCTGCCACTGCACCTCGGCATTGTGCTGGTCCTCTTCGCCGTATGGGACAAGCTGCTGTGTGCAAAACACCTGACCAATGATCGCTGGATTGTTCAACCAGCGCATTCTGAACACTGGTCTGCCCAACAGGGAATTGAAGTACACGTCAGGCCCTGCTGCCTCCATGGCATCTACCAGCTGCACAAGGCTGCGTGCAAACACCACTGCCAGCAGCGCAGCACTCGCAGCAGCCTGGCTGCTGCTGCTGCTGCTGCTGCTTCTGCTGCCAACTGCATCGCCAGCGCCTACAGCGGCAGTTTCAAGGCTGCCAAACCAATCAGTCAACATGCGTGCTGGCCCAGCTACACAGTCAGCAGCAAAATCTGGAGCAGCAGCTGGGAAGTATGCAGCGGCCGCCTCATCATGGCCAGTAGCAGCTGCTGCTGGCAGCGATTGCAGGAAAGCAGCCGCTCTGATGAAGTGCACTGCGCGCTTTGCCAGACTGGTCAGTGCAGATGCTAGGCCAGCCACTGAAGCTGTGTTGCCTAGTGCTGCCTGTGACACAGGCAGCAGTAGCGGCCCTGCTGCTAGCATGAAGTCAGCTGGCAGGCCAGGCCCAGGCATGCGCAGGCAGCAGTCGATGAGCGCTGTGTAGGCCTCTGGGTGTGCTGCTGCTAGGCTGGGCAGCTGGCCAGGTGGCGGTTCTGCAACCAAAAAGGACACAGCAGATGACTAAAGGTGAAGCGCGCTCTATGCTGGCAGCATGCAAGATGAGCTCCTGTTCACATATACAAACTCTGATCATGCATGTAACATTTGCCTTGTTTAACATCCAGGGAGGCAACACGCCAAGTAGAATGCAAAGCTGCAGCAGCCGTGGCTGTAGTGAGCAAACACTGTTCATTCTCACCGTTTTGTACTTGACTGTTCCCTGGTTGAGCCCCGCACGCGGCTGTCACAAGCAACAGCAGTGTGTCTCCGAACAACGGTAACACACCGGCCACATCCGCAGTACGCAGAAATGAGTCGCTAGTTCTGCTCAGTTGCCACTGCTGCAGCGGTGCGGCCAGCGCCTGCAGCAGCTGCAGCCCGGCCTGCTGCAGCACCTCAGGCGGCAGGCAGCTGCGGGAAGTGGCAACCAGTGCCTTGATCTGCAGTCTAAGCAAGTCCCACGAGTTCAGAGCAAGGTTATCCGTGAAGGCTTGATCCTCTGGTGTCAACGCCTGCTGCTGCTGCTGCCGGTGCTGCTCTCGCTGCCTCTGCACCGCACCAGACGCCAACAGCTGCAGCTCCAGCACCAGCCGTACAGCAGCACCTGACACTAGGGCAGTCTTGCTGATATGCAGCTGGCCTGCGATGCTGTTAAGTTGGCTGTGCAAGTACTGGTGGATGGTGCAGCAGCAGTTGCCCGCAATTGAATGCAGCATAACTGTCTTTTGCTCCCCTGTCAACACCCAAGCAGCAACCTCCTCTGCCGCTGCATCCAGGTAGGCCTGGCCACCTGGCAGCAGCTGTAGCATGTCTTGGTGGAAGGTAGGTATGGACAGCAGGTCTGCACGGTGCTGCTGCTTGGCGGGCTGCTGACGCTGTTGCTGCGTGCTGCTGCTGCTGCTGCTGCTGCTGCTGCTGCCTGCTCCTGCTGTGCCTGTTGGCAACTGCTGCTGTGCTGTGTGCTGCTTGTGCAGCTGAGCAGTCCATGCAGTCAGCAGCTGCAGCTGCATCTCAACCACTGCGGGATCATTCTGCAGCCTGAGCACTTCGGCTGCAACCCCAGCGTCCAACTGCGTGTGCCCCTCTATTGCTACCAGTAGCAGTGACGCCGCGTGCTGCATACCAAACAGCTCACTCTGCAGCTCGTGTTTACAGCTGCTGCGCGGCGGCGGCTGCTGCTGCTGCTGCCAGCTTGCGCACTAGCAGTCGGTGCACTGCGTGCTGCTGCTGCTGCAGCAGCAGGCTGCCGCAGCCCTGAAGCTGCTGCACCAAAGGCAGCAGCGTACGCACCACAACTGGCAGGACCGAAGGAACCCGATCAACTGTCTTGGGCCAACAGTTCAGCAGCTGCCGAACTGAGTACAGCAGATATGCCAGGGGCATCAACTTGAAGCTGTTGGCGCCTGCTGGCGAGGAAGACAGCTGCTGCTGCTGCTGCTGCGCCAGACGCACCAATGCTGGCAGACAAGCTGGCAGGCTGCTGAGAAACCCTACAGACAGCATGGCAGCCGATGAGGCACAGCTTTGAGTTATGCAACACGGCCGGCAGCAGCCCACCAAGCGCACAAAACATATACATGTTGGTTACAGTTCCCAGCTCCTGATGATGCTCGGTTGAACGTGTTCCAGGTGCATGCATGGAGAGTCATGAGCACAGCATCATTGCTCAGTGCATTAGCAGTTGCCGCTGCCGACCTTACCTGACTGGTCCAGCTGCTGTGTCAAGCTTGCTGCCAAGCTGCACGCTCCCGCACTCTCTGAAGCGTGCGCCAGGGCTGCAGCAGCAAGGCACCCAAGCAGGTGCACACCAGCAGCCCAAAGGGAGGCACTTGCACTGCCAGCTGCACGAGTTATTGAGGCTGCCTCCTGGTTTCCAGCTCCATCTACTGCTGTCAAGTTCAAGTCTGACAGCTGCTGCTCTGCCTGCTGCTGCACCCAGGTAACCACACTGCCAACACTGTAAGCCACTCGCTGCTTCAGCATCGCATTAAAAAGCTACGTTTTCAGCGATGGCGCTTCACGAAACGCGGCTTCCAGCTGGCTGATCACGCTGCACCAGCTGTTAAGCTGGGCTTCCTGCGCTGCTGTGAGAGCAGCAGGTGGGGGGCGCTGCAGGAGCTGTGACGTGATAGAGCTATTAAGCAGCGCCTTCAGCCTTCAAGCATCGTCTTCGGCCTGTTTTATGCACCTCGCGGGCCTCATGCTGGCAGCGGGCTGGAGCAGACTTTCCTGAAGCTGCTGCTGTCGCCGCTGTCGCTGTCGTCTCCCTGTGGCAGCCAGCTGCCTCTGACCCTGGTATATAAACTTTTTTCTCGGTCAATACATCTAGTATGAGCCCGCACGACAATCCAGCAGGTCTGCCTGTCCAAGGTCAAACAAGAGCCCTTGTCGTCGTCGAGCACACACGCAACAGCACAACATCAGGTTACACGTAAAAAGTTTTAACTCTGTCGTTTGAGAGCGTTTTAAACGGAGAGCAGCATGCAGGGCCAGAACATGACCTCGGTTATGCTCTGGGACTCCCGCCTACCTCCTACGATGCACGAACAAACAAACCATGTCCAAATCAAAATTCCAAAAGTTAAGTTCGTGGAAAACATCTTCCTGGACGTATGGTATGCCTGGGTGCCCATGGTGGTGGCACGCCGCTGGCTTGATGCTCAGGAGCCACGAGCACGCGTATGGAGCAATTTATACAGTGACACGTAGCAGCTCCAGGCGAGCCACTCATTGCATCTACTAAATATCATGCTGATCTTCAGCCTGCAGATGGGCGGCCTAAGGAGCGAACATGCAGTTCAACTTGAAGAGTACTCTTGAACAGCAAGCCAAAGCAAACTTAGGATGGGCAAAGCCGGCTAACAATCCTGGTGATCAAATCCACATCAAAAGTTCTGTATAAGGGGAGATCACGACCTTGCTTGAGTTCTGTGAACTCCATCATGGAGTTGCATGGCATGCAACTAGACTTGCTGGGCAGCCGGTTCGCCATCCAGATCATGCCAGTATATGCAGCAGATCAGAGTACAACGCCACAACCACAATACAGCAACCTGTCTTGCAGACAGCACGGCACACCTTCAACTTACTAAAGATGGGCCGCCTGTCCTTGCTTTCCTGCTTGCTTCGCACGCTAGATGCTGTAAATCTGTCATAGCATGCATGCTTATGTCGACACCTAGTGTCAGCTCAGCAGCTACAGGAAGCCGCCTGCTGCACTGCATACAAAGCAGTTATGTTCAGATATCAACGCCATTATTATATCAACGCCAGAAACAGATGTGCCTATCGTGCATTGAATTAATCAAGTTTGTGTTGTGTTCACACAGAGCCATGCGTTTGTATGGTTCCAAATCAAAGCCTACGTTGGATTCGTCACCCCGCACTCCCAACCATGCATTTGCAATCATTGCATGAGATATCAGTGCATGAGATATGATGTCTCATGCCCCGGCACACCCGAATCAAACATTCCTCGCCAACTGCACCAAAAATCAACTACCAACCACCCCCACTACAACAGCCCCTACAACCAAGGCAACATGCATTGTATGTAACTCCATCAATCTTTGGGCGCAACCAACACCGCACTGTGCAGCCTAAGGCCTTGCAAGGCTGCCGTCCTGCCGCCCCTTTCCCCCACCACTCCTCTCCTTATCACCCCCTGCCCTGCGGCCCCCTTTCCCGGGCCACCACCCGCCGACCCTCTCTAACACACCCCGCTTACGCAGCAGAGCCTGCCGTCCCTCCATTTGCTGCTGTGCCTGCACGGTCCTTGCATCGCTGTTCACAAGCATAAGCGCTGAGGGGCTGTGCAGGGGGTCAAACATGGCAGCGGCCTTCCAGAGCTGGTCCAGCAGCGGTAGCGCGTCCAGCACTTCTGCGTGGTGCTGCCCCAAGTCCTGAAGACGCTGCCGCGCCTGCACACAGATACCATATACATATTTGAGATATGTAGAAAGCAGCAGCACTTCTGCGTGGTGCTGCCCCAGGTCTTGAAGACGCTGCCGCGCCTGCAACAGATATGTGATGGAAGCAGCAGTCAAGCAGGCAAGCAAGCAGAGCCACCGCATGTCCTGAGGACGCTGCCGCGCCTGCACACAGATATGCAACAGCGGCAGCACTCTAGCGGGCACACAAGCAGAGCCACGCGGCCCCTGCATGCGAAGCTGTGCACACATGCAAAGCTGTCGTTACCACTGTACTGCGCCGCTGGGTGTATTGATGGCATGTAGAAGCACCAGAACAGATGCGTGTTGGCAGGAAGCAGCAACGTGTACAAATGCACAAGCATGAGGTGCTTGCATCCATGAGACAGCGTACATGGATCAGTTCTGCTGTCAAACAGCCATGTTGCGTTGTTGCTGCACTCACCCAGTCGTAATCTGTGAGCAGCTTTGCAAACTTGTCCGCGTCCAGCACCAAACCAACACACAATACATCAACACTAGATTCAGTGAACATCTGTGAGATCTCACCCAGTCGTACTCTGTGAGCAGCTCCGCAAACTTGTCCGCATCCAGCACCACCAGGCTGCAGTTGCTCAGCGCGCGCACGCTGCACAGCGTGGGCCAGAAACGCAGGCTGAAGCTGTTGGTGGCGCCCCACAGCTGCGCTAAGTGTGCCGGCAGCTGCTCCAAGGGAGGCACAGGCAGCAGCGACTGCCGGAGAAGATGTGGAGGGCCGTACAGAAGTGTCAGACGAGTAGGGAGGTTGTGAGGGAAGAAGGGAGTTGGGCAGACAGAATGATGCTGCTGAGATGAGTGCGCTGTGGGTTGCGGCTGTGCATTGCTGCAGAGGCTGTAAATGCAGATGGCGTGCTGCAGTTGCATACAGCACTCGCAGAGGCTCCAATTGTGGTTCGATAAATGCTATCCAGATGGCATGTATGCAGATGTCATGACAGGTTCCGCAGCCAGCAGCTGCTGCTGCATTAGCACTTCTGCAAAGGTGTCAAAGCAGCAGCACTCTACCAGGAAGGCAAGCAGAGTCAAACAAACCCTGCGTGCAAGGCTGCGCATGCATGCAACACCGTGTGACCCACTGTACTCACCGCTTCTCCGAAGGTGTCACCGGCCACTAGTGTGTCGATGAGTGTGTCACCCATGTACAAGTCAGCATAACCGCGGGCGATAAAGTACAGCAGCCGCTGCGGGGTGCCGGGGATGGTGATCAGCTGGCCTGCAGGTGTGCAACACAAGAGCAGCAGACAGGCTTCAGGTGCTGATTGGACAGGGTGTGGTGTGCTGAGGTGCAACTGGCGTGACGTGCGGAGAGGCAGCAGAAGCATCGGGTGCGCGATCGCTTTGTGAGCTGCAGAGGTTTTACTGCTGAGTCATTTGAGCAGCAAAGGATTACCTAAGAAGGCACTCACTGCAACAACAATGGTGTTATACAAACAAGATGTCCTGAGATAGAAAGAACACAAGTGTCCCCACAAAAGACAAAGGACATGTCATCGCTCCAAGCACTGGGCAGAGTTCTCTACAGTGCTGTGTTGTATACTGGTGAAGCATAGAGCGGTGTGTGACGCATGCATATGTGCAAGGCCACCACCAAACAAGAGGGATGCCAGCTCTTGTGGTGCATGATATTAACAGCACAAGTGATCACCTTCTGGTGCTACCTGGTGCTCCACCAGCAGAGCGGTGCGGTGCAGCAGCTGGGGTGTGTCCCGCAGCACGGCCAGCTTGGACAGCAGGCCACCCACGCTCGACATAGATACCTGTCAGCAGGCGGTGCAGAACAGTTTGCAGCAGCGTTAGTTTAGCGACTGCCGCTGCTGCTGCATCTACTGTGTGATAGCTGCCCCATTGTCCTTGATAGATAGATGCTTGAACATCACTGTGCAGGGCCTGGGTGAACACACTCACAGCGAAGCCAAGTACAGCATGCTTCTGGCCAAGCGCCAGCTCATATCAGCTCTGACAAAAGACACAGAGAGTGGCCGCATGTTATGTTAGAGTAACAAATGGCTCGCATCCCACCTGCAGCCGCAGGCCTGGAGGCAGCTGCAAAGTGATGGCGTGACTACAGCTATTCAAGCTGTGTCGCTGAAAAGAGCTTCGCATGGAAACCGCATCGCTGCCAAACAAACAAACACGCCGCACCTGCAGCCGTAGGCCTGGTGGCAGCTGCGAGATGATGGCGTAACTACAGCTATTCCCAGCCATGTGTATGGGAAGAGCTTCACATGGAAACCACATCGCTGCCGTACAAACTGTATTACAAACAACTGTGCCGCACCTGCAGCCGCAGGCCTGGCGGCAGTTGCGAGATGATGGCCGCGCTGTCCTGCATTTGCTTGTTGCGGTGCTTCAGCTGGAAGAACTTGACCACGCGCTTAGCCAGCGCAGGTGGCAGCTGCTGGCGCTCCACCTCGTGCTGCACCTGCAAAGTGACATGTTATGTTATGTTATGTTAGGCATGTGTGTGTGTTATTGTTGTTGTTGATCCAGCTCACCAGTGCATAATGACAAGAGTGACAGCAGACAATCTAAGCTTCATGTGAACAGTACACCACCAGAAGAAGTGACAACCCAAGACATCAAACTTGCTGGCACCTTGCCCCGCAAACAGGGATACTGTCCTGATACATGCTTGAAATTGTTACCTGCACCATTTTGCCCTTGTATCGTGCACGTGTTGCCAGGCTTTCAAGGATGGCTGACAGGATGAACCCATTCACAGTGGCCCAGCCCCTGAAGCAGGTTGCAGACAGGCAGCAGCAACCAGACAGTGCAGATGATATCAAATCTTGCAGACGACACCAACAATCCTACCGCTGGTGTATACACATGTGCTAGAGAACACAACACATGCATGGCGGCAAACTTGTGGCTTTGTCTGCAACTCGACGTATGTGTGCAAAACCACTTTTGTGGATCCTGCCGCACCAACCCTGCCATGAAGACTGTCACTAGGATCCACAGCACAAGAAGCGAGGCAATCACCAAGTGCGCATTGCATGTTGCGAATAACCCAGAGACACCGTAACTCCACAACTAGGATGATGCTTGGAGGATATGACACTTCAGGTAGAGAGCTATTCAAACTTGTGGCTCAACATCTCTGGCGCTGTGCAGTGCTCTGCAAATCACGCGCCACCCACCCTGCCATGAAGACCATCTCTATGATCCACAGCACAGCCTCAGGAAACGTCAGCGGGGGATATGAGCCGTACCCGAGCCCTGCAGCGGCAGCAGCAGCAGCTCTTTGGAGTGCTTTCTGTGCTCAGACGTACTGTGTCTGACCACAAACTAAGGAATGAACCCCACACTCTGTTTGTTGGTTGGGTGCAAGCAGGCATCTGCAACAACGTGCAGGGCAGCAGCACAACTCACGGTGCTCTCACACTGACACAGCAGCCGATTCTTCAATCATGTGCAGCATCGTGCCGCCCATATCATGGTGTAACACAAGAACACATGCTGCTCAGTGCTGGCCAGCAGCACAGCTGTCAAAAAGGGCATCATACCTATCATGGCGGATGTGACCGCAAAGACGCTCCATGTCCAGGCCTGGTGCACGCTGACGGCGTCGCCCTGGTGCGGCTCAACAAGGTGCAGCACCACAGGCCACGTGCCCTCGGGGAAACCCTGCAATGCACCAGCAACACACCAGCAGGCAGAGCATTAATGCCGCTTTGCCAGGAGTACATTTGTCCACTGGCTGGGAACAACGAACTTCTGCAGTGACTCCGAGAAGAACAAGAGTATGGTGTCGCAAACGGGCTTGCACAATGTAGCCGCACAACAGCTTGCTGTAAAGGGTGTTGTCTGGGCTGCAACAGCCAGGTCGAAGTGCCAGCAACCAGCCGCATCATGGCTGCAACCAACCAGCATGACGCCTAGTGTATGTATGCTGTAGTGTACAACTGCGTGCATCATGCTGTGCAGGGTTCACTGTAGTTGCCTGCACCCAAGCACCAGCCACAGCGCGCAGGCATAGTAGTGCATCATTGCCACAGCCAGCAAGCATGGTGCCAAGTATATGTGTGCTGTTCTGCGCATCTGCGTGCATCGTGCTGTGCAGCGCTCACCTGCACCCGCAGCACCAGCCACAGCGCGCAGGCAAAGTAGTGCATCATTGCCACAGCCGGCAAGCATGGTGCCAAGTATGTGTGTGCTGTACTGCGCAACTGTGTGCATAATGCTGTGCAGGGTTTACTGTACTCACCTGCACCCGCAGCACCAGCCACAGCGTGCAGGCAAAGTAGTGCATCACCGCCACGTCCAGCCAGCATGTTGCCTAGTATATGTGTGCTGTACTGCACATCTGCGCGCATCGTGCTGTGCAGTGTTTACTGTACTCACCTGCACCCGCAGCACCAGCCACAGCGCGCAGGCAAAGTAATGCAGCCCCAGCAGCAGCAGGCTTGCGGACAGCATCACCAGCCGCATTGAGTAGTTGAAGTTGCGACGCACACACGGGAGCCTGCGGGCGCACACAACTACCAGATTTATTGTGCTCTGTGAGGCGCAGAATAGCAACGCCTTTGCTGGCTTACTGCACGCAACAGCTGGCTATCTAATCATTCTGTGACTTTCCCAAGCAGCTCAAACCAGCTGAAACGAGGCATGCAGCCAATGCCTCAACCAACTGACGAGCCAACCAGTGATGAATAAGTCAAATGCATCGCACCTGTTGATGAGTCTGAAGGGGTCGCCATGAGCACGCCGCCGCAGCCCAAACACCTTGAGCAGCCTGGTGAGGGCAGCAGCAGGCAGGCACAGCAGGACTATATGACGGATTCTAAACAACAGAGGCAGACAGCCTCACTAGTCATGAACTTTTACAAAGCAATTATAACTTCAACCAACTGCCGATCAACATGACCGAGCGTATTCGCCTAGGTTCTCAACTTGCAATCATGAGTGCTCATTCTCAAACTAAGCCATAACGATAGCCTATGCGAGCTCAGATCTCCATGATCACGATCCAGATCACGGTCGCCCACCTGTTGAGGTGTCCAAGGTTGTAATTGTGCCCGCCCACCCCCAGCACCACCAGGCACTCCACCAGCAGCGGCAAACTGCGTCACTAATCCTGAACTTTCACAATGCAGATTATAGATATCACTGCTCGTTGTCAAACTAGGCATAGTCATAGCCTGTGCGAGCTTAGATCTTCACGATCACGATCCAGATCACGGCCCCCCACCTGTTGAGGTATCCAAGGTTGTAGTTGTGCCCACCCACGCCCAGCACCACCAGGCACTCCACAGGCAGCGCAGACACCACGTCCAGCAGCAGCCAGCTCTTGCTGTATGCAGCCGCCACAGCGCGCATGCTGTAGCAGTACTCAATCATGCCGGTGTCGTGGTTGAGCCGCCGCACGCCTGTCAGGAAGTTGAGCACTATGTCAAGCTGTCACGCGTGGCAGCAGCAGCAGCAGCAGCAGTTGCACAGAGCTGAGCGTCTGGTCAATGTGACCAGGGCATGTCAAAGTTGTGGAGCACCGCAGTATTGGACCTGGCTGTGTTGGCGTGCAACTTGGCACAGACTTGGTGGTGGTAGTGCCAAGCTGCTGCCGCAGCAATAGCAATGCAGCATCAACAACTCTGTGGTGCCCTCGTGCGCATCTTGCCATCCAGACACCCAATGGCCAAGCCCATGTGACAAATGACGCTAAAAGCAAAATACACTTTTCCAGCATCGCACATGCGACCGCAGCGCATCTCACCAGGAAGGTCATGTTGGTCAGCGTCATGAAGCGCACCGAGCGTGGCGGCTGCGCAGGTGCCAGCGGGTCAGGCTCGCTGATGGGCTGGTGGCCCGCGGCAAACACACACTCCGTGGCAGCGCTGTAGAACGCGATCAGCGCTGGCACGTACAGCAGCAGCGCGATGCTGAACAGCGCCTGTGGGGAGCATGCAAGATAAGCACACACCAGAGATGCAGATATGTTTGGAATCTTGTGAGTAGTGACTGGCATTGGCAAAGCTTGCAAAAGTAAAGAAGCTGTTTCTGAATGCACCTGAAGTTGCAGTTGCTCATCGCTGGCAAGGGAGTTGGTTGTTTGTGTCACGCAAGCTGTACGGCAGCATCCTAGTTGTGCATTGGTGGCTTGGGCCATGGTCATGCATGTATCGGCATGTTCCTGCATCCCGTGTTGCTTGTAGCTTCGCTCTAAGCTGACACGTTTTGATGGCATGTGCATGAACGACAGTGAGCTGACACCATACGTGTGCTGCAGCTACTGCTGCTGCCGCTCACCAGCAAGAAGTCCCACATCATCCTGCAGCAGCAGCAGCAGCAGCAGCAGACCAATCCTCAATACAAATGCCACTTGCAGGCACATCTGTACGTGTTACTGCAGATACAGCAGCGCAATACATGGGCCGCATACTAGCTCACGCACTAAGCATTCATGCCACAGCTTGTTTGTAACCAGGAGCACCATCTTGTGCTGAAGCTGCTGCTGCTTTGCTCACTTATCTTGCTGCACTACAAGTAAAGTCGCCGTTCCAGCTGATGCTGAACCAAGCTTGCTGCCTTTGCCACTGCTGGCGCTGCTGCCGGCGCTGCTGCTGTTTTGCATGCCTGCTGCGAACCCCAGCAGCGCACCTGAAGCTGCCATCTGGGCTGATCATGTACCAGGGGGGCCGTGGCAGGCCCTGCAGCAGGATGCTGTACAGTTCCTGCAAGCGGGAGCGGGTGTAATCACACACAAACATACGACACAACGAAAAGTTTCGTGGAGAAGTCCCTGCTCATGTTGGTTTCAGGGTTTAGGATGCTGTACTGCTCCTGCAAGCAAGGACGGGTACGCACACGCAACACACAAAACCACCAAAAACCTTACAGGTACCTCGTTTGCCTGTGAAAGCTCAGCTCACTTGCAGTGCTGCACCGCAGCCAACGTGAACAGGTACTTGTCAAGTGATCGAGAAATACCTCTTCATGTTGGCTGCTGTGCAGCACTGCAGGTGCGGTGAGCTCTTAGAGCCAAAGGACAGATGGGCAAGGTTTGTCACGAGCAAAAGCCACCAGCAGTGCAGCTGCTGCCGGCACTGTGTAACACCAGTACTGATACTGACTGGTCACTGCCTGGTAAGAGCTGCTGTATCTGGTGTGTGCTTAATCTGTGCTGTCTGCCTGACAACACTGGTGCAGTTGTCTAGCACTATAACAGCCGCAGCATCGTGTGGGGGCCACGACAAATGTCTACGCACCTTGGCCTTTGGAGCAGCGTGAGGAGCCAGATCACATGATGCAGCTTCCGTATCATGTGTGAGGGGCCAGAGTGTATCCACCAGCAGTGCCCTGGGGTGGCGAGGTGTGGAGTCCCTGTGGTGTGAGCATAGCATAGGATTGCTTGTCACTTGAATGCCAAGCAAGCCAGGCAAGTAGGCATGCTGCTGTGCTGCTGCTGCTTTTGACGCTTCTGCTGCTCCGTAAACTGGCATCTGCGATGAAACGACCTATTCAGCCTGAGTAGGCCCTGGTTGTGCTTGCCTGGTGAAAGCATCGTCTGCTTCCTCGTCTTCCTGCTGCTCCTGCTGCTGATGTTGGTGAGAGCCCTGCTGGTGCCCCGATACGTGTGCACCGTCCTGTTCCGATTGCAGTAGGTCTACGCGGGTTGACAGCGTATGAAACAGGCGCCTCTGTTGCTCGGCTGTCTCTTCGATCTTCTTCGCCATGTTGGCCGAGCAGTGACAGCAATGCTGTGCGATAAGGAGCTACACATTGGCGTTATTTGTCGTTGCATGACTGCTTTCGAGTGGCGGAGGGCCCGACAGCCATCAAAAGGGTCGTCAAGCCCTAACCCCATACTGCGATGGAACTTGCCCATCGCATTGGTGAACCAGCACACCAGCTGCGACACACGGACGTGAAATCATTCTATCAAACAGTGTTAGTTTGCACCTCTACTTGCCGCGTGCCCGCATCTGCACTTGGAAGTCCGGGTGTCCAGAGTTGCTGCTGCACATAAGTCTTCACAGCAGCAACGCACACAGTACGCGGCAACCACATGAAATATAGCGTTGCTGCTGACTGTTAAAGATGCAACTATCAATGGCATCAAGCACTGACACGACAGCACAGAGCCTCTGTGCTTTGGCAAAGTTCTGGCCAAGCCCCGACGCTGACGCACACATCCAACAGGAGAAGCACCTCCAACCCGAACATGGCATCACATCCAACCCGCAGCTGCTGCTTTGACAACAAACAGCTCATATCGTGGAAGCCGCTGGCATCCTTGGCAGCCGCTTGCAGACCGGCTTGTGGTGCTGCGGCCACATCAGCTGATGTATAGTGAACGATCTTAGGCGGATCCTGGATGTGGCTGCAGCTTTGGCAGGCCGTGCTCAGCGGCAGCACGTCACCCAACAGCACCCGCTGCACTTGCTGCCCTCGCTGCCGCCGCATCGCCTTGCGCAACTTGCTTGACTTGCCACTGTATTTCAACAACATGCAACTGCACATGTAGCGAAGCTCAGCAGCGAGCCCATTCCACGGCTGCAAACTAGCCGCAAGGCGGCCCGCCCAGCAGGGAGTTTGTGCTGCTGTGGGCCGCAGGATTTGGAGTTGGTGGAACGGGGGTCATGCTGACTGCTGGCGGCAGGGGCGCATTGGGGTTGGTAATTGCTAAGCTGCCACTGGACATACTGCTGAGCTGCATTGTACCTGGATTTGGCGATGGTGCAGCACCAAGCTGCAGTGCTGCTGGGCGATGACTGCCACCCGCCTGAGGTGTCAACTTTGGACATCCTGGTGGATGCTGCGGATGCATTCTGGTGGCGCGCAACTGCCCTATATCTTCGTCTCCTGCTGCAGCTGCCTCCGCTGCTGGTGCTGCTGCTGGCTTCCAATGCGGACGTCCATACCACAAGCAAATGCGCCATATGATTGAAACAAATACCAGCATGAACAGCCCATACAGACCTCCCAAGGCTGATGCACCCTGCATTGCACGGACGTAGAGCTCTTTTCCTTTGATGTCATAACAAAGCAGCGGGTCGCACCACCGCTCGTATGCGCCATAAGGATCATTGCAGCCTGGCTCCACGTCCGTACAATTAGCAGCAACATCATTGCAGCAGTATTCAACCAATCTGGCGGGTAATGAAGCATCTGGCGTGCATGTCAGCTTCACAGTTGACGCGTGGGTGCCTACGTCAAATTCAAAATCATTGACGCCCAGCAGAAAGCTGTATGTCATAGCAGCTCCCAATTCAGCAACAACCAGCTTCTTTCCGCTCAGCTTTTTCGCCTGCTCAAGAGCTTCTGTCGCATTTGTCGCATTTGTCAGGTTGTAGTCTCCAAGCCTGCAGGTTGCAGTCTTCAAGCCAGCTGGCAGTTCGTATGGTGGCTTTGGCAGCTGCAGCAGCAAGCCGCATGCTCCCTGCAGACGCCGAAAAAGCCTCGACCTTGTAATTTTGAAAACCTTCATTCGGGGGTGCATGCATGGGGCCTCAGGGAAAGACAAACTGAGCCCAGGAGAGAGCACAACTTGGCTGAAGTGCATGTGCACAAATACACGCATCAGGTTTGGGACATCACTGCTAAAGCCTTTGAATGCAACAATGAATAGTCACTTACTGCGGGCTTCGGCCAGACGGGTGTTGTTGAACGAGTCGCGTGACCACTGAATGGACGAGACAGGAGGGGCGATGCGCATGTCAAACAGCTGAAAGCAGAAGCTGAGCAGAACCCTGTTTGTGAGAATACCAGCTGCTGTTGAGGTGTTGGGTGGCGGCACATCTGCTGGGCAGTACTTCCAGAATATGCTAGGACTGAGTTTAGCTTGGCCTAGGCTTGGCAGGCCTGCCATTTTGGGGACCACTTGTCCATATGGAGCACCCCAGGAGTGAGCCAGGTTGTCCCGTTTGTTTGGGTAAGAACAGAGGCAGATGGACTGCGTTCCATTAGCCGGGTTAGTGGGCTGCGGCTCTATGGTAAAGGCGTCTGACAGGCCTTGACCCAGACCGTTGAGCGTTTTACCGTTGGGCTTTACGGTGTACTCCACAGCCAACCAGGCAACCATGCCTGCCACCAGCAGCAGTGCATAGGCTATGCGCAAGAGCCGAGCCAGGGCTTAGTTACCTTTGCACCATGTGGAGAGCCCTCAAAGGCGTGGGCAAGTACAATCGTTTGTATGGGTGGTACCTGCAGCTGCTGCTGCTGCTGCTGCTGCTGCTGCTCTACAGTGTGAATCACGTGTTCATCATCGTCGCCCAGCACGCAGTGCGCAGATTCGCCCAGCACATGCTGTGCAAATTCAAACAACGTGGGGAGCGCATGCCACACACTGCTGTGCTTCACCATGATCAGCTGTTGTCAGGTCCGCAACAGGTCAATATCTATGATCAGCAGCAGTACTATATGTCACAAAAGGCACAGCCAGAGTATGCGCAGCTACACGACAACTTATCGACAGATCGTGGGCTGCGTTATGTCACTTGTAGAAGAGAAGGGCCAATTTTGAAAGCGCCACTGACGGCTACCACTACTCATTGTACGCAGCTTTTATATTGTAATTACCTGATGTTGCAGGGCGCAGCACGTGTGGTAGTGGTTCTCCTGGCGGTCAGTGCCTGGTGAGTACCCTCACACTGTCTCAGTGAGAGCACTGACT
This sequence comes from Tetradesmus lagerheimii, assembly GCA_902809745.2. Taxonomy (NCBI): domain Eukaryota; kingdom Viridiplantae; phylum Chlorophyta; class Chlorophyceae; order Sphaeropleales; family Scenedesmaceae; genus Tetradesmus; species Tetradesmus lagerheimii. Next base: position 21,076 of record CADDIJ020002126.1, on the reverse strand, counting down.
GTTTTTCTGAGTATCCGGATCAACGCCGTCATGGACTTATTTCATAGTTGCTATCTGAAGGTTTGCATTGGTCAGTCAGTTTATGCCCGCACTCCGTCCCTTGGTCGCTAAGATTATCGACGCTGAACTGCTGCTTGCTGCACATGTGCTTTGTAACGGAACCTCCAAAAGACGATGTCTACCCACTAGGATTTCGCTATATGAACGGCTGCTGCACGGCCGTTGCATGCTTGCAGGTCACCAGCAGCTGCAGACTGCACCAGATGGCCCCAAGTCTGCAGGGTCAATTCTAAAGATGGGTACATATGCCAGGGCAACTCCAACTGCTTATCGGGCAGCAATTGTGCGCCCCGTCAATGGTGTGATGCGCTGTGCGTGGATGCAAGGAAGGCAGGTGGATTCTGCAACATGGCGCATAGATCCACCGAGCTGATTTGCAACATAGAGGGAAAATTAAAGCTTGTAGATGGCACTCTTGAAAGGTGCAACATCTTCTTTCCAGGGCAGTCTTTAATCTCCTGTGACACAGTGGTGGGACTGGCTGAACACCAAGTGGAAACAACCGAGACCATCACAGAGTACGACGACAACATCTTTGGAAGGCGGTGAATCCACTTGAGGCGATACCAGCCAGCAACAGCTATGAGAGCCTCCTCCGTCACTTGCCAACCGTCAGTGGTGATGCTCACCGCCATTGTGGCTCAACAACTGGTGCAAAAATCAGTATGCTTCTGAGAGTCAGCATAAGCAGCAGCACTGGATGAGATTGGAAACAAGCTCTTCTAAGCTGCAGCATACAGTATTAAACGAGATTGAAGATGGACATTAGTCAGCTGCAGCACCGCCACTTGGCTGCTGCTGCTGCTGCTGCCGGAAAAACAACATGTGCTGACTGACAATATGGAAACACAGTGGGACCAAGAGGTACTGTGTTGTTTGCTGGTGATGTTGTTTGCCTGGTTGGCAGCCGGTGATGCCTACTAGCAGCCTCAGCTGGTGTGCAGCTGCCTGTGTTTGAAGGTCTGAAGCATGGCTGCAGCCGGCTGTATGTTACATGACATGATGCCGCCGCTGTCGGTATGTTCATCATCTTTATGTTACCAATTATGTTACCAAAGCCACCCAGCATCACTGCCATCTGCCCCGCGCCCGGAGCAGAATGAGAAGGGGGCACGGCTCCAGTATGTTTGCAAGTGTTCTTGTGAAGGTGTCTTAGAAGACTTGCAGTGTGCACACAGTGCACGGGTTGTGCAACTATCTGGATCTAGCTATGGCTTGATCTGGTAATTTGATGATGATGATGATGATGATGATGATGATGATGATGATGATGATGATGATGATGATGATGATGATGATGATGATGGATCTAGCTATAAATGACGCCTGCCCCAATGGGCAGGCTGACAGTGCATCACAGGCTGCATGTGTTTCTGCTAGAATGATGTTGCTCTTCACAGGCTGTATCAAGGAGTATTATTTGCTGTGGAAGGCGGGTTGTCAGGGCGACCAGCCTCTGCGGCAGCCTGCCAGTCTGCTGAGCAGCAGACCTACTAGGTCGATGGACTAGTAGTCCATAGGTGACCCAGGGTTGGCATTGCATTTTGTGGCAATGATTGCACACAGCAGCAGCTTCTCAACTATTTCACCAGAAGAGCAAGCAACAGGAGTCGGGTGTCTCTGCTTGTTTTCCTTTCAGACCGCTGCAGAGACACCCAAGTCTTTGCACGGCCACCACACAGCTGCAGGGCGATTGTTACAGCCTTTGTAGATGTGGTTGAGTAGTGGTTGAGTAGTGCTGCTGCTGCTGAGAGCCTTTCGTCGGAAGCGGCGCCGCATGTGCGTTGCGCAGTCACTGCTAGTAGCATGCACTGCATGTGACAGGCATCAAGTAAACTCGGTGTCTAAATCAGGGCGTCCCGTGATGCGCAGTTGCCCATGGGCAAGTCGGCTTTTAAGCCAAGCAGGCACTGCGAGTGCAGCCTGCACGCTTCCAGAAGTGTATTACTGCTGAAAAGCACCTCCACATGTCACCAGCACTTGATCGACACCTGTGAAAAGTCATGGCGCCAATCATGTTACATGATTCATGTATGTTTGTAGACTGTACAGATGACATGTTCACTCGGCTCACTAGCCGCCATGGCAGCCGGTGTATGTGTCTGAGCATCACCGTGACGCTCAGCGTCACGTCGGACGTGACGCTCACAGCCATTTGTGAGAGTGCGCCTCTGCAGTGCGAGATATGGAGTCTTGCAGTGTTACCCACTCTCCAAGCAACACTCGAAGGCGGCCGCCGCCCGGTGTGACACCGACTGCTGCGTTGATGCATTAATTTGTACATTCGGTGGCGATATGCTGCCAATTAACACAAGTGCAGCTACAGCAGGCGCAACAGCAGCAGCAGCAACAGCAGCAGCAACAGCAGCAGCAGCAGCAGCAGCGTGTAACTGCTGCTACAGCAGCAGGAACGCCGTTGCTGCACGAGAGCCAGAACGGCTTTCGTCCCAAGCGCAGCTGTGCTGACCACCAGAGTGTGCTCAGTGAGGTGTTGGGTGGGAGGAAAGCTGAGGGGAAGGATTCTTATGTGCTGTTTGTTGACACCTATAAGGCTTTCCCAACAGTGTGGCTTGATGGGCTCTTTCAAAAGCTGTGGGACAAGGGTGTGCGTGGAAAGATGTTCCGTGTACTCTACAACTTGTATCAGGGTGCACGCCGTGTGGTGTCTCACGAAGGTCATGTCACTGAGAGCTTCACATGTGACCTTGGTTTGCATGAGGGCGATGTTATTTCCCACACACTGTACCTGTACTTCATTGATGATCTGCTGCATGAGGTGCATGCAAAGCACCCTGGAATCACCCTTATGGGCCCTTGTGACGAACCTGCTGGTCGGGTTGTGGCAGCCATGCAGGCTGATGACTTTGTTGCTGTGTGCGGATCTCTGGCTGAGGTTCAGGCTGTGGCTGCAACAGTTTATGAATACAGTTGTAAGTGGCGGTTCAAGCTGAATAGCTTGAAGTCTGCTGTCATGCATGTCTCACCAGCTAGACAGCCCAGCCAGTTGGCTGATTCTGGCATCGTTTGGAACGGTGTGCCTGTGCCTGTTGTATCAGAGTACTGCTACCTTGGCCTGTGGTTCAACAATGCCTGCAACTGGAATACGCACTTTGAGAAGATGTTGGCAAAAGTGCATCGTGTGAAGGGTGGGCTCATGCCAGTCTGGAAGAGCCGGCTCATCAGCGTGGAAGTAAAGCGTATCATTCTGCTTACATGCGTTCGCCCGATTGTTGAATATGGCAGCGAGGTCTGGTTTCCGTCAACTGCAAGGCAGCTGCAACAGATTGACAAAGTGCAGACTGACATCATCAAGTGCTCAATGCGTTGTGGCAAGGAGCGCCCTTGCACTTCACTTGTTCTGGCTGAATGGGGTGTGAAGCCATTGCACATGTGGCTTCATCAGAGGGCGATGGAGTATTACTTTAGGGTTCAGCGTATGCAGAACTGTCGGTTGCCACATCAGGTGTTTTCAGCTGAGTGGAAGCGCCCTAGTGGTGCTGTTGCGGTGACACCTTGGCATAAGTATGTGCAGAGTTTGCTTTGCAAGTATGGTGTGGATGTTGAGGCGGCGGCTGATCGAGCTAATGCGTGCAAGAATCACATCAACCGTCAGGTCAGGAAGCTGCATGCAGACAGAATTGTTTGTGAATCACTGCAGCGCTCTACTTTGAGCCGTTACATCACGCATGTGCACCCTACACATGCTGATACCATGCGTTTTAAAGGGGCTAGGCCCTTTTTGTGTTCTGGTGCGCCAACGCGTGGTATTGAGTTGCTGATGCGTGTTCGAATGGGCTGTCTTTGCGTGCATGAGCGTACCAGTCGTTATGGTGGCAGCAGAGCCGATTCTAACACAGCATGTCCTGCTTGTGGTCAGGGTGTTGAGTCTTTGTCACATCTGATGTTTGATTGTCCCGCTACTTCTGCTCAGAGGGATACTATGCTTGATGAAATTCGGTCTGTTTTGCGTGATGTTGCTGGCGGCGCTGAAATATTGCGCAATGTGTTGTCGTTGACTGATGCATCCACCAAGTTGTTGCGTTTTGTTTCTGATGATATTTGGGGTAGTAGGGGGGTGTGCCGAGTGATATCTAGGAGCATTGCTGAGTATCTTGTCCAAGCTTGGGATGTGCGTAGTATTTGCAAACACAATGGAGCAGTGCTCCCTCTTTCTTCCGCTCCTGAGGGGCGCGGGGCCGATGGCGTTGATGCTATGGCTTAATGGGTAACATGATGATGATGATGAAGTGCAGCTACAGCGCTGCTAGCACCTGCTTGTGGAGAGCGAAACCTGCCGCAGTACGGACAACTTCATGCAGCGCTGCTGCTGCTGCCGCTGCCGCCGCCTTGCTGCCCCTCCTGCTAGCTTGACGGCTCAGCCGTGGGCGGCCCAGCTTGTTGCCAGTACTTGTACAGGAAGCCGATGCCGTTGACTCATCGCCCAGCACCATCCGCCACACAGTCAGCAGCCAGGCTGCCTTGGTGGCTCCGAAGGAGCCTGCTGCTGCTGCTGCTGCGGCGGCGGCGGCTGCTGCTGCCGCCGCTGCTTCACCTCCAAAGCAACAGCTTGTGACAAGGTAACTTCTGCGTGCCTTCATGCCGCACTGCTGCTGCCGCTGCCGCCTTCCTGCCACTCCTGCTCATTTGACGGCTTGCCCAGCTTCTTGGGCCAATACTTGTACAGGAAGCCGATGCCTGACTCGTCCACAGCAGCATCTGCCACACAGTTAGCAGCCAGGCTGTCCTAGTGGCTCCGGTGTCAGCTGCTGCTGCTGCTAATGCTGCCGATGCTTTCACTGCTTCACCCCCAAAGCCACAGCCATCTCCTGCGTGCCTTCATGCCGCACTGCTGCTGCTGCCGCTGCCGCCTTCCGGCCACTCCTGCTCATTGGACGGCCTGCCCAGCTTGTTGTTCCAATACTTGTATAGGAAGCCAATGCCTGACTCATCCCCTAGCACCATCATGTTGGCAATCTCAATGGGCAGCTGGTCTATGAGCCGGATGTCATCGCCCAGGTAGTAGTCCATTCTGAACAGAAGCTCAGGATTCTCCTCTACGATGCCTGCAGGGCACAGCACAGGATACATGGCTTGCGGCAGTTCAGATTGATATCTTGTCTACTGACATGCTCATTGCATACGCTTTGTAGGTCCTGTGAGCTGATGAAACAGCCACAAACACACCAACACATACTCAGGCGTACATACAACAGCACGGCACAGCATGATGCTTGGTTGTGCAGTTGTGCATGCCAGTGCAGGAGAAGAGGCAGTGACTGCAGCAGAGGTTGCCACTGTGGCATGTATTTCCCATACAATTCGGCACAAACATGGTTGCAAAATAGACTGATGACAGCAGGAGAATGGCTGTTAAAACAACAAGGGTTGACCAAAGGCGGAATATGGATAAGGCCCCCACCTGCTATAACTGTGTGCGAGTGTGACGGGTGTAGCGCCACCAGCTTGTTGACAATGCGCTCCAGCCGAGCTGTGCAGCAGCAGCAGCAGCGCATACGGAACACGCACAGGCAGCCAGGCAGCCAGCAGCACAACAGCCGCTTTGAGTATATGCTCCCATGTGGCGCGTCAGAATGCACACAAGTGCTTGCACACTTGACCGCCGTTGGCAGCACACAGCACGCATGGTATCTGCGGGACCAGCTCCACCAGCTATTGAAAATGCATGTCAGAATGCCGTTGCTAACCAGTCTCATCCTAAGCAAACAGGTCCATCATCACTGTTGTTAAGATTAGCTGAAGTGCAGCTTTCCAGCTGTCCAGTGGCCGCACCTGGCACATCAGAATGCAGCTGCTAATCCGTCGCCTACAGGCAGCTCATCGGCTGTGAAACACTTGCTGTGTTCAGGCAAGCAGCAGCTGTCCAGTGGCCGCACCTGGCACGACTGAGCTAACGATACTTGCTGCTAGGGCCGTTGTTAGTGTTAACCAAAGTGCACCTTCCCAACAACCGCACCTGGCATGTCGTCCACCAGCAGCAGGCGTGGCCGCCGCAGCACCATGCCCATCACGTCACGCCCAGGCAACCCGCTGATCAGGCACACCAGGTTGGTCACCAGCTGGTTGCTGCAGCACACGACAGGCATTCACATCAAATTCAGGCACTGCATGCAGTCCCTTGGCGGTCAGCATCATGGTTGAGGTGTACAAATGTGCTGTAAAAGGTCCCTTGCCCATCCTGCAAGCGACACCTCTGACCCGCAAGAAGGTGTAACACAACACAGCTGCTTGCCAACCACTCATCCCAGGGACATTTGCTGGCTAGCAGCAGCTCCAGCCCAGCCAGCACCACTGCAGCTGCACCCTCACATGTCCAGCAAGCTGCACAGCTGCAGCCTTGCATGCAGGGCTGCGGGGTCGGGTGTCTCTGCTTGGTTCCGTCCTGCTGCTAGAGGGCTGCTGCTATCACACGCTGTCCTACAAGCACATGCGCCACTGCACCGCCTCACACCGCCTCCCTGCCTGCTAGCTAGAAGCAGCTCTGAGTCAACCAGCACCAGCTGCAACCACACCCTTCCCTGTTTCCTGCGAGCTACAGCTCTTTCCTGCAAGCATATTCCACCTACCTGCTTGCTAGCAGCAGCTCCGGCTCAGCCAGCACCAGCTGTGCCAATTCTGTATCAGGCAGCACACGGCCCAAGCTGGCCAGCTTCTGACCCAGCAGCTGTGTGTTGAGGCACGCTGCATACTGGCTGTCTGACGTCAGCGTCTTCAGAAACTTCTCTGCCTGTGATTGTGAGAGGCCCTGCTCTGTTAGGAAGGCTTGCAGGGCTGCTGGCGGCGACGGCTGCACTGCTGCAGCTGCATCGTTGCTGCTGCTGCTGCTGCTGCTTGTTTGGTCTGCTTGCCCTGCAGGAAGTGATGGCAACACAGCGGTGGCAGAGAGGTGGGCTGCCTGCTTAGTTAGCAACTGAAGCATGTTTTATTAAGGCAGAGACATAGTCCTACTATACTGAAATGTTAGACTCCACAGCACAAGCATGCATGTCAGTGAGTGAAGCCAGGTCAGCTGCAATTCAGCAGCACTCACATGAGCCCATGAGTTCTGCCAGCGTCTGCTGCTGCGCCAGCTCCTGTGCCTCTGACAGCACCTCCGCAGCCTCTCTGAGGCCTCTCCGCGTTCGTTCATCGAACGGGAAGTCGTCAGGCCTGCTGCTAGCTCTGCTGGGTATGCATCTGTGTGGCTGGTGCTGCTGCTGGTGCTGGCACAACCTGGCGCATAAGCTAAAGCCAGGTGGAGCTTGAAGTTTGCTGCCAGGACTACGAACTGAAGGTCTGAAACTGGCTGAAACCATGCAGATCGTGTGAGACAACACAAACAAGGGCTGTGCGGGGCAGGGTGACCCAGGAGGTGCTGATGGTGCTGATGTCTTGTATGTAGTGCCGAAGGTCCCCGTTCGTTTGCAAAGTGGTCAGCGTAGTTAAAGGTAACATGCAAGTATCTTCGGTACTGTGATGCATGCAGCAATGCTCGCTGCTAAGCAGTGCTTCCGCGAAGTAGGGTAGGCTTCGTGTGTCACACACAACGGTTCATATCGTGGTAGCACAGGCCAACGAACTGAAGCACGTTCAAGTTTGTCTATTGAAGGAACGAAGATTATTTCAACGACCGCTGTCATACCCTTGGGCCCGCCACCTTGCAGCAGCAGCTGCACCAGCAGCAGCACATTGTGTCTTCACGTGCTTCCGTGCCACAACAGCAGCCATGCTAAACTTCTGAAGAACGTTCTCACACTATGGCGTTTACCAGCTCCAGTAATGCTCAGCAGGTAGGGGCTCACTTCAGGCATCACCTGCTGCGACCTGCTGGTGCAGCACTGCGTACACGCGATTCACTGCTTGTCAACAGAGTATGCAGGCTAACGCTACATCTACGGTTGCAACGTGCAGGTGTTACACTGTAATGCACGCTCCTGGGCAGTGTGTGTACCAGCAGGCAGCAAGCAGTGCCCTGCAGTGCGGCAGCAGCCGCCACGGGCAAGAGCAGCAGCAGCAGCAACCCATGCAGCGGCCAGCAAGAGGCCAGGCTCAGCAGGCACAACACGCATACCGGAGCAACAGCAACAGCAGCAGCAGCAACAGCAGCAGCAGCAGCTAGCTCCTCCTGATGTGGCCCCTCACGTGCTGCTCACCCTGGACCCAGTATGGCTGCAGAGCAGCAGCAGCAGCAACATGGAGCAGCAGCAGCATGACGCATTGCTGAGCGGCAGCAACAGTAGTAAAGCAGAAAAGCAGCAGCAGCAGCAGCAGGTGTTGATACCCAGGACCAGTGCGCGACTTGCAGGCATGTCTCTTCCTGGCTTCCTGTCTATGCTGGGGTCATTCTGGGGAGCAGGGGACCACCAGGCGGCACTGTGGCAGCAGCAGGTGAGAGACACTGAAATCAAGATGCGGACGCAGCCCTGCCGCAGCAGCTGCAGCTTCCTGCAGGACTGCACCCTGCAGGCATAGTGCAGTACAGTGCAGTGTAGTGCAGCAGCAGTGCAGCAGCAGTGCAAGGCAATGTAATGCACTGGGGTTTGTGTGCAATAACTCTCTTCTTCATGACTGTGGGATGCTTATGATGGGGTGCTAGGGCTTTGCAGCAGTCATTTGGCGGTGTGCAGCTGATGCCAGCGCTGTTTTAGACGGAGTGTTTGCTTGCGCATCACCTGCTCATGCTCTGGACGCTATTTCACAACAGCTACAACACTGCCGTGACCTAATCACGTTACCGGTGCATGTCCAAGAAGGCCTTTCCTGCAAGATGTGCAATGCTAGTTGCTTGCCTGCCTGCCTGCCTGCCTGCCTGCCTGCCTGCAGGCCTTTCAAGCCTGGCAAGCAGCAGCAGCTTGGTCCCAGCAGCAGCAGCAGCAGCAGCCAACAGAGCAGCAGCAGCCGCCGCTGGTTCTGCTTAAGCAGCAGCAGGGCTCAGTCAGCCATTGGGCACCACTAGCAGCAGTGATAGATGCAGCAGGGCCGTGGCTACAGCTGTCACACCTGGCTACGATTGCAGCAGCACTAGCACATCTCGTACAACGCAGCGGCAGCAGCAGCAGCGGCAGCAGTGCTGAAGATGGCACGTTGCGGCCATCAGTCATGGTGCTCAATGCTGCTGTCAGCAGCACCAGCAGCAGTAGCGCAGTTGTGCTGAACCGCTTAGAGGTTTTGCCGCAGCTATCATCGCTGCTGCTGCAGCAGTTGATGCACCAGGTGCCAGCACAGCAACAGAACCCCGCTGACACCAGTAACAGCAGTAGCAGTAGCAGTAGCATAGATACAGTGGCCGTACTGCAAGACCTAGCAGCTGTGCACAGCAACGGTCGACTAGGTGCCGCTGCACCTGCAGCAGCAGCAGCCCTCGTTGCATCTGTGGCTGTGCCTGCATGCAGCTTGGGGCAGCTCTCGAGCTTGCTAGCTGCATGTGCAGCGTTAGGCCATCCGCTGCGATCTTCATGGCTCTCTGAGTATGTGGCAGCAGCACTAGTGAGGCTGCAAGGAGAGCAGACTGCTGCTGCTGCTGCTGCTGCTGCTGCTGCTGCTGCTGCTGGGGGCGGTGGTGGGGGTGGCAGTTTCGCTGAAGGGAGCAGCAGCAGCAGTTCTGGCAGTGCATTTGCTGGTGTGGTGGCAACCTTGCTGGATGCACTGTCACTGTGAGTGTGCAAGAGATCCTTCTTTGGACATAGATGACTTTAGATGAAATACAAGCAAATGTTGGGGGGCATGGCATGTTGTAGGAAACTTATCATGTCAGCGAGTTGGCTTGTCTGCTCACGGCGGGGGCTGCGCAGGCACAGCAGCGTGGACCCGCATGACATCTAACGCATGCAGATACTGCATGTGGACGCGTGTTTTGATTGCTTTTGGTAGTATTCCTCGGCAGGGACTTCCATCTGCTTGCACTTTACTCCCGCCATCTTGCAAACGTTTGTGCTGCTGCTGCTCTGCTCTGAATCCCTACAGGTACCCTGGGCCCCACATTCAGCATTACCAGCTGCAGCCGTTCCTAACAGCTCCCATGTCATTGCTTTCCCTAACTGCTTTCCCCAACTGTCACTGCTGCTGCTTCTTTGCTCTGAATCCCTTCAGGTACCCTGGGCCCCACATTCAGCCCAGCCAGCTGCAGCCGCTCCTAGCAGCCTGCCAGCCCCACCTATGCAGCATGACACCAGCACAGCTGCACACACTGCTCACAGCAGCAGCACAGCTCTCACTACAGCCCAGCCAAGCCCTGCTGGCAGCGGCAGCAGCAGCAGCGCGCCGGCAGTTTGCTACAGCATCTGTGCAGGAGCTGGTGCTGCTGCTGCAGGGCCTGACTGCCTTTGCCTGCTTCTACAACGATCAGCAGCAGAATGCGCAGATACCTGCCCCCCAGGACAAACAGCAGCAGCAGCAGCAGCAGGGTGGTGTTCTAGGGGTTCAGGGCCAGCTGTACAGCAGCAGCAGCAGCATGTCTGATCAGGCCCTCGAGCCTGATGATGCTTGGTGGCAAGCCTGGTTTGAAGCGAGTGCCAACAGGTGTGCAGCAATCACACTTGCTGCATCACTAGCTGGAGGCAAGGCAGCAGCAGGCGCTGCTGCGTATGCATTTGCTGACGACATGGTTGACGGCAGCAGCAGCAGCACCGGCAGTTGGGATAGTGGGGTGTTTGGAGGTGCAGAGGTGCTGCTACAGCAGGAACTAGAGCAGCAGCAGCAGCAGCATGAGGGGGAGTGGCAGCAAGGAGGACATCAGCAGCAGCAGCAGCTGCCGGCAGGGCTGCTGTGTGATGTGTGTGTTGTGCTGCTGGCTTTGAAGAGGCCTGCTCACCCGCTGTGGCTAGCTGGAATGCTGGAGGCGTATCACAGGTGGTACAGGCACACTGCTGCTGCGGTGGCTTGTTCATCTGTTACTTTCATATCTTCTGGTAGCCATCTACTGTGCGGTCTGTAACGAGGCAGTGTGGTCAGCACATGCGTACAGTGCACCTGCCGGTATGCCTGCTGTTTGTTGGGAAGCAGGGAGGCGACTGCGCTCCTGAACCCCCACAACTGCTGTCACCACTGCTGCGCCTGCAGGAGTGCGTACGATGCTGCCACCACGGCGCAGCTGCTGCTGCTGGTGAGTGACCTGCTGGAGCAGCCGCCTGCGTTTGGTGCGCGCCACAAGGCGCTGCTGCAGCAGCTGCTGCAGCCGCTGCAGGAGCACCTGGCTGAGCTCAGCGCAGAACAGCTGACACAGGTGCGGCGCTATAGCTAGGCTTGTCTCAGCGTATTTTTTCAGATATGTACGTTGGTACAGAGTCATATGACGCACTTTGAGCACCTGGCTGAGCTCAGTGCACAACAGCTGACATAGGTGCGGCATATACTAGGCTTGATATAATCACTGGCCTGCATGCATAGACTATGAGGTACCGTCTGATCGTGCTCTGCTCACCAGTCAACCCACCCGTGCGCTGTTTCCCCACCCTGCCCGTACTTCCTGCAGGCTGCTGAGGTGTGTGAGCTCAGCGCAGAACAGCTGACACAACCAGGATGTCTTATGCAAGTCACCTACCATCTGCACACCATCACACCCACACCAGCACCATCATGCATATCTAAGGCACCAAACTTGCCTCTGCCACATTCAATGTCCCATGATGCTTCCTGCAGGCTGCTGAGGTGTGTGGCGTATTCGACTTCAAGCCGGGAGTGGAATGGCTGCGCTGGCACGCTGCAGCAGTGCTGCGCCTGGGCAGGGCCTTCCCGCTACAAGGCCTAGCCCTCATCCGCGACGTATACATGCAGCTAGAAGTTGCTCCTGAGCAGCGCATGCAGCAGATGCTGGATACTGTGCCGTGGCGGTTGAAGAGGCAGCAGGAGCGGCAGCGGCAGTTGGAGAAACTTGCGAGGCACCGCGCTACGTTGACTGCAAAGAACGAGCAGCGGAGGCGGCAGAATGAGGCTGATAGGGCGAAGAAGCAGGGGAAGAAGGCTGGGCAGCAGCAGCAGCAGGGTGGTGGGGGTATGGGTGGTGGCAGGGGGCCTGCAGGCGCAGGGAAGCAGGGGTGGCGGGAACGCAAGCTGAAGCCTCCAGGCACGCTGCATCGCCAGTTTTAGTACTGTGGTTTGGTGGGATTGGTGAGAGTGATTGCGGAGTGGAGCATACGTGGCCGCTTTCTTGGCAGCAGATGTCTGCCCGTGGCATGCAGTGGACAGCTGCAAAGCCCAGCTGCTGCTGTCTGGTACGTCCAGCTAGCTGACCTACCATGGTGTCACGTGACACGAGGTGCAAGCTCAGCACAGCATGCCATGCGTGGTGCAGGTTTTCTGCTGGTGCTTGCAAGGCAAGTTGGCATGCGCAGAGCTGGCTAAGCCAGGCTTGAAGGGGGTGGTTGGTCCAGCAAGGGTTCAGTGCGCAGTGTCCTGTCATGACGTTACTGAGGTGGGCATGTGGCATGCCGGCATGGCGCCGTGTGCATGGCCTTCAAGCTTTCCTGGGCTGATCCTGGTGCTGATCAGGTGATGCATGCTGCAGTGTAAGCTTTTTCTTCCCACGTGTCGCTGGTAAAATATCATCTCTCGTCCAACTTGCTCCATCACCTTGCACCAGCCCAGACTTCTGCAAACACAGGCACACAACTGCCATGGGGGATAACCCGCGAGTGTTCTTCGACATTAGTATAGGAGGCGAACATGCCGGACGTATAGTGATGGAGCTGCGGGCAGACGTGGTGCCCAAGACTGCGGAAAACTTTCGGTGCCTGTGCACGGGCGAGCGGGGCATGGGGGCATCAGGCAAGCCCTTGCACTTCAAGGGATCACCGTTTCACAGGGTGATACCTGAGTTCATGTGCCAGGGCGGTGATACCACAAAGGGCAACGGCACAGGAGGTGAGCAGGGTTGTGCAGCAGCAGTGAGAGCAGAGGTGCTCTCTGTTCGGACACTCTCGTCAGCTGCAGCTAGCTGGTGCGCAAGGCATCAAATTTGTGGACACCTTGAATTTATGCTGGTGCGTGGTGTGCAGCTGAGGCAAACAGGAACTTCAGCGGAGTGTGCATTTGACACTGCTGCTGTTCACACCAGCAGCAGCAGCAGAAGACAAACTACCTATTCCTGCATACACAGATATTATGCTGATTCTGGCTGTTGCCTGTCTCCATGTCTGCAGCTCCTTGTGCACTTGTGCCGCCCTACGCGTTGATCAACACTCACTCTTGCTGCTGCCACCACTGCCACCACTGCCGCATGCAGGTGAAAGCATATACGGGCGCGAGTTTGCAGATGAGAACTTCAAACTGAAACATGACGTGCCGGGCATACTCAGCATGGCCAATGCTGGGCCGCACACCAACGGCAGTCAGTTCTTCCTCTGCACTGTGGCCTGCCCCTGGCTAGATGGCAAGCACGGTGAGCTGGGCCTGCTGGGGCCTGCGGCAGCTGTGCCGCTGTTTTGCTGTGTTATCACCTTAAGTACGCAGGTGATGTTTTGGACCCAGCTCAGCAGCGCTGACAGCAGCAGCAGCACATTTGACTAGTGGCATTGTTGGTTGATGGCGCTCACAGTAGGCTGTCCGTACTTCTCCACAGCACAGTCATTGTTGATTTTTCCTTGCACACTCCCCTCTCTGCCTGCTGTTGTGCAACTGCTGCTGCTGCTACTGCCGGTACCGCCGCATTGGTGTTTGGGTGTGTGACTGAGGGCATGTTCACACTCATCCTGTAGCACAGTCAATGTTGACCTCTCCTTACACGTTCCCCTTTTCCTGCTGCTGCTGCGGCGGCGGCTGCCGCCCCCGCAGTGGTGTTTGGGCGCGTGAGCGAGGGCATGGCTGTGGTGAAGCGTGTTGAGGCGCTGGGCAGCCAGTCCGGCAAGACACGCGCACGCATCACCATTGCAGACTGCGGGCAGGTGCGCCGGCTGGCAGCAGCAGTGTTATAAGAGCAGCAATGTGCGTCAGCTGGAACTGTGATGCTTGCAGGGGGCAGGTAGTGGGTGAAGCTGTAGGTTGGGGTCGTGTGTGTGCTCATCTTGCTGTTAGTAGCAGCAGGTGCAGCAGCAGTGGCAGCAGCTCGCTAGCGCTGCTCAGCAGGGACCTTAGCTGCAGATGTTCTGTATCCAATCTGCTCACTGGCAGTGCTCCTGTCTGAACGCAGTTGCCTACTCATGTCTTCATTGTCGATCTGACAGCATCATACTGCTGCATGGTGTGATTGTCTTACTCATGCAGCTGGCAAGCCGGCTAGAGGAACTGACGCGCATCAAAGCAGAGAAGGTTGCAGAGGCAGCAGCACTGCGCAGCGATCCGCTCGGCACAGCCATAAACACAACGCAGGAAGCACGTGCGCGTCTGGCAGCGCTGCGGCAGCAGGAGCAGCAGCAGAAGCAGCAGCAGGCGCAGCCAGCAGCAGCAGCGGCAGATAGTGACGGTGAGCAGCAGCAGCAAGAAGCACCGTCTGGCAGCGGCCGGGCAGCAGCAGCAGCAGCAGATGACGAAGGAGATGCAGCAGCAGCAGAGGGTGGTGAGGGTGGCGGGGGTGACCCGTATGCTGGCATGAATGCGCGGCAGCGCAAGCTGTATGAGCTCAAGCAGAAGATGCAGCAGGCGCGCAAGGCGAATGAGAACGCGATCATCGCAGAGCGCAAGCGGCAACGGGTGAGCAGCAGCAGCCTGGCTTGTTGTTGGTGGTGCATGGGCATGATGGGGTTGTCTGTTTGCGTATAACCCAGCTGTTAGCCTGGAACAGCTGTGCAGCATGATCTGGGTGTGTGTTGTCTGGGGTGGACTGCCACCAGGAGAGCCCACTCTGGCCAACTGTGCCTCCTGTCGGCTGAATCCTTCAACAGAGACGGTGGCTGGAGCCACATGTGATTCTCCAACAACGCTAAGCTGCTGCCGTCTTGTGTGTATATTGCCATCTTCCTGCAGGCCGCTGAGAAGGGTGAGGAGGGTGACGGCAAGAAGAAGTGGCACGAGGAGAAGCAGAAGAAGCGCGCAGAGGAGCTGGCACGCCTGGGGCTGACTCCTGAGCAGGCGCACAGACTGGAGAGCGCTGAGGTGGCAGAGGCAAAGGCAAAGAAAAAGGTGGGGCAGCGTTTGTTAGCGGTCTAGGGTTCTATTGGGGTTCTTCTAGGGTTAAGGAAGGTGCGCCACTTGGTCAGCAGTCTAGAGTTCAGCTAGGGTTTACTAGACCCAGGTCCAGTAGACCTGTGATGGCATGTTGTCGCTATGCTGCACTTGCTGTGTGATGGTAGCGTAATGCGGACGATGGTTGGTGCTCATGTGCATGCTGTGTCGTTGCTGTGTGTCTTACATCAGCGGCCAGCAGGCACACGCCACCTTGTCCATGTACGATCCAATTCGTTTGTTCATTGCATGTATGTATCCCAACATGCAGGCACCTGTTGCCATGCCCCTGCTGCTAGCTGGCTGCAGCAGAAGCAGCCCAATCAGGTGTATGCTGAGGTGATCACATGCTGCCCCTTACATGTGCTTCTTGTACTCACAGCAAGGCTGTGGCATCTTCCACCTGCTTGCTGCTGCAGGAGAAGAAGCCCAACCTGGTTGGTGCCGAGGTGTTCACGCAGCGCGCGACGCACCTGGCCTACGAGCGCCGCGCAGACAAGATTGCGCCAGACCTGGCCGCGTATGAGGCGGCAAAGGCGGCACAGCCCGACAGGGCACTGGCGCTGGACCCTATGGAGTATGGCAAGGGGCACCAGGTGGGGTTTTGGGGTTTGGGCCCAACAGCAGTGTTGTTTTTTTGGGTGGTTGATGTGGTAATAGATGGTGCGGTGTGCTGTGGTTTGTGGCGTAACTGTGGCAAGGGGCACCGGGTGGAGTTCGGGGGCTTCAATACTTTGGAATACGTATAGAGTCTAGCGTGGTGGTGTGTGGTTACGGCCATCGTTGTAGACAGTGCGATGTGCTGTGGTTGGTGATGTGGATGCGCCTAGCATCGTGCTGGATGACTGCGGTTGATGCTTTTGGCTATCTATGGTCCGTGTGTAGATGTGTTGAGCTCTTTCACAACACATTCACACACGGACCATAGATAGCCAAAAGCATCAATTGCAGTCATCCAGCACCATTGTGCGCGCAACCACATCACCAACCAGTGAGCGTGTTGAGTGGCTGCTGCTGGGGGCTGTGATGACCAAGGTATCAAGAGCATATAACTGAATGGTGTTGCCCCGCAGCTGCCGGGGCTGCCTGCTGCTGCATGGTCACACCTGCTGCTCCAAGCGCAGCCCCAGGCAGCTGTCTGCTGTGTGGCACCAACTGTCAACACAACAGCCTTGAGCCCTCTTTTCCCTGCTGTGATGCATCTTAGTTCTGCCAGCCACGTTGTGTCCCAAATGCCTGTTGTGATTGATGTTGCCGTCCCGTGCCCGGCTCAGCCACTCACCAACCACCCAGGACGCCGGCTCTCCTGTGCAAAGCAAGGGGCGCCTCTGGTTCCACCCCCATATGGCAGCAGCTGTTTATGCTTCGATATTGATGTCCGCACGTATCTGCTGCTGGTGCTGTAGGTGGCTCCCGAGGCTGTGGACGCCATGGTTGCGGAGCTCAACGCCAAGCAGGCGCAGCGCGCAGCATTCAGCCGCCGTCGCGCGTTCCGCGCTGACGATGACGTCGACTACATCAACAGCCGCAATGCGCACTTCAACAAGAAGATCGCGCGCGCGTTTGGGGAGCACACCGCGGAGATCAAGGCCAACCTGGAGCGCGGCACTGCACTGCCTGACAACTAGCTGCTGAGGTGGGTGGTGGGGGCAGGGCGTGTCTGGCAAGCACTTTGCGGATATATTTTGTGGTTGCAGGATGCCCAGCGGTGGGGTGCAGGGCGATGCGGACGTGTTGTATTTGTTGGAGCGACGAAGAGTGAGGCACACCACCCATCTGATAGCAGCTGTCAACAGCGCACATACGCCATCACCATCTTGGGCTGCACAAAAGTTGACCCCACATGTGCTGGACTCAGGCGCAGTGGTACTAGGTGATGGTAGCTGATTGTGTGCGATCAGCAAACCGCCATGCCGAGTCCCTCTGCCGCGAACACAGGCAGCGGGGTGGTGTGACCAGCCGGCTCGACCCACACTGCTGCAGCCACACTGCACGCAGATCAGCCGCTGGCGCTGCCAGCAGCAGCTGCCGCGCGGCGCCAGCACGCACTGCTGCTGCTGCTGTGTGTGCGGCTGCTGTTGGCAGTGATGGCGTAGAGAGAACCAGCTGCTGCCTGACCAGCCAATCAGGCGCAGTGTGCTGTAGGACGAGCAACGGGGCGTGTGAGACAGCAGCAGCACACCCGCAGGCCTGGCACTACAACTGAATTTGCGGCTTGAAAGTAACACGCGTGTTACAGTTCAAATAAGCAGCTTGGCCTTGTGCTAGCCGAAGTATAAGCAGCTTGGCCATGTATGCTCTGTGCGCCTCTGCATCATGTGCGCGTCGCAAGTGTCAGTGATTACATGGCTTCATCAACGTGCTGCCTTTCAGGATGACACGCGTGTTGCAATTGTGCTTTCATGTCTGACAGTCATTTGCTGCTTTGTGCGCCTGTGCCTGTTTGCTGCTGCCACAGGTGTGCGCTGAGCGGGCTTTGTATGCGCTGGCTGGTGTTGAAGAAGAGTCAAGAGGCTGCAGATGTGCCACAGGCAGCGTAGCAGCGCTTGACGTGTGAGGCAGTTCCGTCCAGTGTTGCTAGAACAGCGTTGTTCCTCTGGCACCACACAGACATGCGGTCACCGCATGGTGCAGGGTATGCGTGCATGTGAGGTTGCATCACTGGTTGACTGTACTCGCCTGTGCTCAGCAGTGCTACTGTACTGCAACTTACAGTTTATTAGGGACGGGTGTTACGCGTCAAACATGCAGCATACGATTTGATTTGTGCATCCACTTGCAATGTGCAAGTACGAGCAAGCTGCTCTTGATGCTCATGATTAGCTATGCTTCGCAGCTCAGATGCGTCTGACACAGGTAATTCCCGATATTGTTTGCTTTCACTTTGTTGCAACAGCAACATCGCTCAGCAGCTGGTTGCATCCCTGACAATGTCAGACAGGGTTGTGCGTGCGAAATCATCAGCAGCTGAGTCGAGGGTTCTGGCAATATCCAGGCTCCACAACGGTATGCTTGACCGTTTAGTTTTCTTCCTTAACGCAACATGCTACTGGGTATGAAGCATGGCAAGCAACCACCTTCTCTGCAACAGATCCGGCATTTCTCCCGTCCCAGGCGCTTGGCCACTGTCTTATGGCGCTTGTGTCGATGCAGCAGGAAGGCTTTATTTTTCAACCCGATGGACTCCAGCTTTGGGTGAAAGGAAGGTAAGCAACGAGTAGATGCCACCTGTACACAGCCAGCCCGCCAAGCCAGCTCTTCTTGCAATAGATGTAAGGCAGCAAAGCCAATCAACGAACAAATTGTGTCCTTCAATGCGCGTTGCAGGGCCTCCGGTACCAGAGGTGATGAAGGGAGCTGTCCCTGCGAGGGAGAACATGCAAGTGGACAACAACGAGCAACCTATGACCGCTCCTGAACAGCTGCTACACTTGAAGCTTCAGTATTGCAACAAGAAGTCCTTTGTCCTCGGACCGAACGCTTTGGAAGCCCGCATGGCGCGATGCCAACGGACCCACATGGGTGCTACTGCTGCTGCAGCAGCTGATCCTACGAAGATGTTCCTGTTACCTCCACCGCCAATAGACGGTCCCAGAAGCAAGACAGGTGGGATGAGAAGTTAATTACTTGTCTGCTGCCTGAACTGCCCTGCTTAGCGTGATTCACGTGCCTTGCCCCTGCCACTGCCCTGCGCTGCTTAGTGTGACTAAGCATCAAACCTGCCACACCCGTGTGCTGTCAGGCTTCCGGAAGCCATTGTGCTGCGGATGCGCCTCAGCCCACTTAAACAATTGTCTGACGCCCTTTGTACTGCCGCTGCTGCTTTCCTGTGCCACAGCTGCCAAGTGGCCTGCAGGTGTTGAGAAGGATGTATCCGTGTGCATCCGCTCCAAGCAACTGCTACTGCTGCAGCTGTGGTTGCACAACCAGAAGACGGCGCCAGACCGCTTGCTTTGGATGCCTGCACGGCGCAACAGCAACAGACCAACATGGATGCTCTTACAGCTGGCACATCCTGCTGTAACTGGGTGGGCAGAGGAGTCACTTGCTTTCAAATATCTGCTGCCTGCGCTGCCTCGCTGTGTGCAACTCAGCTGCTGCTGCCCTGCCTTGCCCTGCCTTGCCCTGCCCTGCTCAGTTTGACTTGGCAATCGCAAGCCTTGGGCTTGGAATGCGTCTCAGCACACACAGACAATCGTCTGACGCCCTCTGTACTGCCGTTGCTACGTTCTGCTCCACAGGTGCCCTGCTTACCTGCAGGTGATGTCCAGGATGATGATGTCCACTCCTGGAGCAACTGCCACCGTGGCAGCTTTGATTACACAACCAGGAGACCGCGCCAGACCGCTTGCTTCGGATGCCTGCATGGCGCGACAACAACAGGTCAACAGGGATGCTAGTACAACACCTGACACATCATGCTGTTACAAAGGTGGGCTGAAGAGTCACTTTCTTTCCGCGGGTTTGGAATGCGTTTCAGCTCACTCAGACACTCGTCTGACGCCCTCTGTACTGCCGTTGCTACTTTCTGCGCCACAGGTAGCCTCTTACCTGCAAGTGATGTCAAGGATGAGTCCGCTCAAGCAGCAACTGCAACCGTTGCAGCTGTGGTTGCTGCACAACCAGAAGACGGCGCCAGACCGGTTGCTTTGGATGCCTGCATGGCGCGACAACAACAGGTCAACAGGGATGCTTGTACAACATCTGGCGCATCCTGATGTGATGTTCTTGAAGTGATTTATAAGCAGAGGGGGCCTGCTCTATGTGTATGCAGGGTCAGGAATGCTTGTCAGAGTGCAGTGCGCCAGCAAGACAGAGCGCAATGCAACTGGCAGAGTCCTAGTCCATTGTTACAACCAGTGATTGTTAGAAGGGTGTAGTGGTTGCTCAAATGATCCTCTACAGACTCACATTTGGAAGTGTTCCCAAGGTTTTTTGTATGTTTTTTTTGTATTAATTGGTGTTATCATGGCTGGGTCGTGCCTGCTGTCTACGAGGAGGAGTGTGCAAGTGGGCGCAGAGTTACAAGGAAAGTGTGCGGACTGGCGGCGGACCTGGCGGCTGCCAGTGCCGCGGACGATTGCGGACCCCCGCCATACATAGCAGGGATTTACAACTACAATATATAGTTTCGGGGATGATCTCGGCTTGACGTGGGTGAACAGCCCCAGGCATCTTGGGTCACACCCAGCACTGCTGTACTGCACATGTGCAGTCAGGCACAGCAGCATCACCGCAGCAACAGAAGGCTTCTATGATGCGTCACGATAGCGTAAACTTCTGAAATATTTATTACGATCTTCAATTAGCACATAAATACTATATACGCAGCTCACTCGGCCAGTGCTGCCAACAAACATGTATTTGAGCGCGAAGTATCGCAAGTGCCTGCATCATGTGTACCTCGATCGCTCAACCGGTCATATGTTACAGAACGCAATCAGCTTAGCTGGTACAGCTCCGATCTAACATAGCAGCAGCCCCACTTGAGCAGGTGCAGTGGCATGCTTGACACGTACTCACAAATCACGTGTTGACTCTGTGCTCATTTGGGGTGGCTCATACCATCTAAGATGGTGACTGGACCCACATGTAACTACTCTCTCTCAAAATTCAGCCACTGCGCGCAGCCAGACCTGCTGCTGCTATGTGCTGCTCCTGCTGTTGTCCACACTTTCAGCAATGTACCACAGGAAGACTGCATGCTGGCTTGCAGTCAAAACTGCATGCTGGCTTGCAGTCAAAACTGCATGCTGGCTTGCAGTCAAAGCAGCATAGACGCAGTTGCTCCACCACACCAACTGACGCAACATGCATCGCACACATGCATGTGGGTGTTCCACTTGAAATGTACTCATCCAGCATGATGTCATGACTGGTGCATTGCAAGCGTGTAGAAGGCCCACATTGCATGTTGTCTACGCTG